>JBBMJY010000012.1:22653566-22671476 GCA_037833715.1 Toxotes lorentzi
ACTTATTTCCTTTGTTAAATGTACCAGGCCTGTAAGGATTTGGAGGTTTTTGTGTGCACTTATGTGTACACGGTTGTGTGTGTGTGTGTGTGTGTGTGTGTGTGTGTGTGTGTGTGTGTGTGTGTGTGTGTGTGTATGTCACCTGTGCAGGTCAGGTTTAACACTGCTGGAAACTGTGCCAGTTCCTGATTGGCCTCCAGCCACAGAATCAGGCTCTTCTCATCCGCTCTAATGACTCCTTAAGATGTGTCGGTTGGATCTGGATCCACGTCGACACACCTACCTCCCCTCGTGACAGTCAGCACACACACATACACACACATCGAGACACACCTGGACCCATGCCTACTAGCCTGGTCCTCGGCCATGTGCCCTGCAGTGTAGCACGCTCGCAGTCTCAGGCAGCCTGTGAGCTCAGCGTGGTGCGGCGGTTTGATCTGTGGATTTGTCGAAGCTGCTCAGAAATATGGACTCAAAGGCTCATCGCTCTGCACAGTGTGTGTATCTGAAACAATGCAGGACGCACGGATTAATGTGTCTGCTCAGTAATCCTCAGCATACAGCAGGTACCGTGATGCAGAGTCAACAACAGGCTGCGCAGCGTAGATGTTTCTGCCCCGTCCGTGTTTGTGTTTCCCGTTGAGGACCAAACTCTGAGGCGGTGTTGAAACGAAATCTCGCGGCCGTCGGGTAAACAGAGTATAAACAGAGTGTAATGGTGGTAATAACGTTAACGTCACTCTTGGAGATGAGAACGGCGTCTGATGTGAAGCAGACCTGAGTTTACTGGTATCTCCAGTGTCTGTTTTGGTTTTCTTGGAGAAGCAGATGGGTGAGGTTTTCTGCAGCGGGACCGTCCAGACGCAGTCGGCCAGGGTTGAGACGATCAGTCGATCGACAGGAAATGAATCATCGACAGTTCTGACAGTTGATTTAATCAGTCGTGAAGCGAATATTCCAGACACCCACTGTTCCCTTCTTCTCAAACTGTGAGGACTTGCTGTTTTTTCCTGTTTATGGTCTTTGTAAACTGAATACCTTCGTGTTCTGGCATCTTGTCCGGACTAAATTAGACTTTTTGAAGACGTCACCTGAGACTCTGGGAAACTAACCCCAACGTTTTTCACTGCTTCATGTTCTCCTTCTACAGCTTTTAGTCTCATGAACTAAAATCTGCCTAATCAGTTCCCTCTGACTGTCCAGCTGCCAGAATCCAGACACAGAGAAGAGAGTAGTTGATCTGAGTCGGAGCTGAAGTGTTTGTTGGACTTCTTTTGCCCTGGGTTTCGTCTCTCAGGTTACACACAGGCTGCCCTGTTGTGACTGCTTTGAGGTTGTTTGGCCATGTGAAGCCTGAGAGGAAGATTTTGACGAGACTCTCTGATGCTGAGATCAGGGCTCTCGGGGGGCGGGGGGGGCGGGGGGCAGACCATCTGTTGAATGACTCTGTTCTTCTTGTTGTTGAAGATATTTCTTCATGACTCTGACTGCGTGTTTGAGCTCGTTGTTGTGAGTCAGAAACAGCTAAAGTGCTTAAAGCTTTCTCTCAGTACTGGGCATCTATCAGATGACCTGTATTCTGATTTCTAGGTAACATTCAGGAAACTAAATGTAAAATGTGGTTGGTGCTCTAACAGCTCATTAACTTTCATAGCATTTCTCATTTTTGTTGGATCCTCGTCTTCACGGAAAGCATGAAAACCGTTTTCATCCTAGGTGATGTGTTCTAGACTGATGTAACTTTGTTTTAAAGGTAAAGATAGACATGAGAACCAGAGGATGAATCAGGATGACTTTGATCCCCTGACTTTTCCTCTTAGTTCATGACTAAACACATGCAAAGTTCATGACGTTCCCACTGTCAGATTTTAATGAGATCTGTCAGTTCTCTCAAACAAATGACAGATCAGTGAACAGACAGGGTTGTAGTTAAGGCTCAGTGCTGCAAAAATAAACATATATTGTGACTTTAAAGAAATAGAAGAAGCTCTTGTTTTGGTCGTTTGCCTTCCACAGCGGCTGATGTTTCCTGCCTCTCGTTTGCAGGAGCGATCACTGTTTTGTGTAGCGACTGTGACGGTTACAGTTTCACCCTCTGTGTTGCAGATGAGAACAATGTCTGATGAGACTGAGCAGAGAATGTGCGACGAGGACTTCGGTTCGGACGAGGAGGGCGAGGAGGGAGACGTGGAGTCTTACCTGGAGGACAACAGCAGCGAGCTCATGGACCGACTGAGAGAGCTGGAGGTGGGTAAACCAAGACAAACGATAAACAAACTCCGCTTCCCAAACCACATACGGATTAAAATGCTAATGAGCGGTTAAGCAAATTGGAATGTGGCTAATGGAGTGAGACGCTTAATCCCACCATGACGGTCAAAATAGTTAAACTCTCTCTGTCCCTCCTACAAAACTACATTAAACATTTTTAAAAATACAGAAATTATCTTTTTTTTAAAAACATGTTTTGTTTCTTTACGTTTTCCTCACAGGCGGAGAATTCAGCTCTGATGTTGGCAAACGAGAGTCAGAGAGAAGCTTATGAGAGATGCTTGGATGAGGTGAGTTCATGTTATTAAATCAAGTTAGAAACTTGAAATAACTAGAAATTCAGCTTAGTCACTTCAGAAAATTAAACTCTGTGTGTAAAATGTCCTCTTATGTTAACAGGTGGCCAACCACGTGGTCCAAGCTCTGCTAAATCAAAAGGTAACGTGAACTAAACCTACCCACCTGTTTGTTTGTTTGTTTGTTTGTTTGTTTGTTTGTTTGTTTGTTTATTGTAGACGAGACCTGTCAGTTGTCTTACTGCTCCGTCTGTCTCTGAACAGGATCTGAGGGAGGAGTGCATCAAGCTGAAGATGTTGGTGTTTGACCTGGAGAGACAGAACCGAGCGCTTTGTGAGCTTTTTCAGCAGAAACTGCCAAACCACCCCACTGCTCACTACCAGGTAAATGAACTTCCTCTGCCATGGCTCAGAAGTGATCATGAATTAAATTCAGTGAGTGAAGAGCAGCATCATATGTGTAGGGATGTTCCTCGTTTCATGAAAAACAGTCAAATGGGCTCATGGAAAAAAAGAAAAACAAGCTCATTTCCATGTGTCGTTCACTCAGCAGAGACAAACAGAGGCAGATGATGTTTGTGGTGAATTAAAACCTTACACTTTGAAAACGGGCACAAAAATAATCCATATTACTTCAGGAGGAAAAGAAAAAAACGGACAGTTTAACATCAGCACAGCTTTAAGTATCCTTCAGCCATTTGTTTCAAACTAGATTTAAATTATTTGAAAGCACAGCTCTCTGATACTCAGAAGTAAAGATGACTGATCATGTTTTATAAGTTGTCTGAGAAATGCAGTGGAGTAAAACGTACAATATAAAGCAGAAGTGCCTCGACACTGCGCTGAAGTTCAGTGTGAGTCACGTTCCACCTCTGTCAGATGGAGCTGCTAATTTCTGTTTCACCTCCACCTCATTCTTTCAAACGCTGCTGAGCCAGTAATGGATCTCAAGTCTTTTCACCTCTGCTCTGCATTGTTCCAACAGATTCCAGGACAGTGTAGCTCCTCGTTGTCTGTGTATACAATAGCCTGTGGTGTATACAGTGTCCTTGTAATTGCCCTGTGAATCTCCTGTTACAGGTCCACGCGGGACCCCTCCCAGACTACAATGCACAGCTGCACAATGACTCTGCCAAACAGGTGGAACCTGCACAGACTGAAGCACAAGCCAAGGTGATTATTACGCAGCCAACCAGCAAAGCTTTACCAGACTTAGAGAGTGAAACAGGGGGATTATATCACGGACCGCAGTCCACACCTGTGTGTGCTCTGACATTTGCTCTGTTTTCCACTATTGTACTTTAAAAAAAGACGTCTGCTGCTAATCTGCCCTGCACGCACTTCCTGTACGCACGCACTCAAAGGTCTTGATGAACTGAATTGTTCGACTCTCGCTGAAGGGTCAGCGGGTGAATTGTATGTTGATACTGATCTCTTTCTAAAATAGGGAAATGGCTACCGCACACAGCATGCCTCCCCGGGTCCTCGCGGCCCAGCCGCCTCCATGGAGGCCCTGTCTCCCTTCTTCAAGAAGAAAGCACACATCCTGGAGGTCCTACGCAAGATGGAGGAGACGGACCCTCTGAAGTTCCACCCGTCCACGGCGAGCTTGTCGTTCTGTGACTACAGCCAGGTGCTCATGTCCACAGAAGCTGTTCTGGCCTCTGCAGACCCTCTTCCACTACAGTGCAAGTCCCACCACACACACTGCCACTGCTCCTGCTCCGACACTGATGCACACCAGCATGTCAACGGTGACGGGGCGGTGAAGTGTGAGGGAGGGAACACCTGCTGTTTACACTGCAAGAGGAGCCCGGACAGTCCTCCAAAGCCATGCAACCACGTCTGTAGTCCTTCAAAAGCCAACTCCGCCACCCAGAGCCATGTAGTTCCTGCAGCTGCTATGAGCGAATGTCACAGCAAGAGCAGAGCAGCGGAGTCTGTTCCCCCGTCCAAACAATGCACCAAGAATGAAGCCCACCAGCAACCAGCAGGCGCCACCGCCCACTCGTCGGTCACAGAAGAAGCCGATCAGAGCCTGGAGGTGATGGGAGCGGAGCAGGACCAGGATCTTTCAGAGGGTTGTCTGAACGCCAGTGCCTCTGAAGAGCTCACGGGTTTCTGTCCCACCTCCCACCTGCCCGTTTCTGTGAAGGAGATCTCCCACTGTGACATGGAAACGAGCGACGGTGTTCACAATGGCCTGGCGCTCTCCTCCATGAACAGCGCCATGTCGAATGACCCCTCGTCCACCCCCGAGAAAGACAGCACAGATCAGGAGGCGTCCTCCGTGAGAGCCAGTGCCTCCGTCAGCCCCAGCCCCTCCTGCCTTAGTGACGTCAAGGCTGCCGCCATCAACTCCCCGTCGAAACTTCTGAAGTTTCTAAAGATTCCCTCCATTGGGGAGAAGTCTCAGGCTTCAACCTCTGCTGTCCGTCTGAGCCCCCAGCTCACCCGCAACTCCAGGATCCCATGTCGCACCAACAACTACGAGGTGTACCACTCACCTGTTCCCACACGCAGAGCCACCACCACAGAGAGGTGCAGACAGCCCCCCCCACCACCCTCCAGGTCTGAGTCCTACCCTGCCACACACTCGGCACCAACCTCCCCTCCACAGCCGGAGGACGTCTGCTCTCTGCCCCCTAAGGAAATAAGCTACAGCAGCCTCTCTGCACCTAAAGCCAGCGCTGGCTCAAAGATGGCCACCCCCTCCTCCGCATCCTCTTCTTCACCCAAAGTATCCCAGAGGGTCCCTCATTATGAAAATGTCTGTGATATATCTACCAACTCTAGAGAGGAGGAACCAGCCCAGGGCCTCGAGAAAAGAACCACTCTTCCATCTCAAACAAAGGCGAACGGTGGTGAGAGGAAGCTCGTTAAATCGCTGCCAGAAAGCGTCCTGAATCCCTCTCCTCAGCGAAAACAGTCGTCCTCCTCTACATCAGAGTCCACATCAGACGATGAGGAGGACTCAGACAGCCCAGTGTGGGTTAACCATCACAGCCTGCCCAACTCCTCCGCCCTCGGTAAAGCCCAGGGCAGAGCTAACTACTCACGAACCAGAGAGAAACAGGAGACTGACATAAGGGAGGCCACCGCGCAGAGCTCGGAGGTCACCCAGCCGCCGCCCCCGCCTCCAGTCAGGAGGAGCGACTCCTCCTCCATCCCCAAGAGGCCTGCAACCGGGGCAGTGAGGTCCCAGGTTGACTCCAGTCACCACGCTTTCAAAGACAGGCTGGCTGCACTGGGCAAGCTGAGGAGCTCCGAGGATTTACAGGTCGGTCTCAGGCCAGTGGACGCGGTGAATGACGGCACCTACGGGGAGGAAAGGAGTAAGACAGTGGAGAGGCCCATGGAGCTCCACAAAGAGGAGCAGAGACATTCAAAATACACAGACTCTCTGGATGGTAAACCCAAAGGTGGCAGTGGTGGGTTGAAGTATCCGGGTTCATCTCAGCTGTATGAACAGGCCATAAAATCTCAGTCTTCTGGTTCAGCAGTGGTTAAACAGGAACTGTGTGTGATGAAGACAGAAGGCTCCAAGAGCAAAATAGGTCTGCCGTCCCCCAACACAGACGCTCCGCAGGTACTACGCAACAACATCAAGTGTCCCGGCTCCCTGAATCTGGCCTATAACGTTAAACCTCACAGTAGCAACAGCCCCAATAAAATCCCTCCAAAGTCGCCGTCCAAACCTTGTCAGGGCCCGTCCGTCCACAGAGGGGGGAAGTCCACAGAGGCCCCACGTTACTCGTCCAAATCGGAGGAGAGGACCAAGATCAGCGGTAAAGGGAAAAAGAATCCGATGTACGGAGACAGCCTCCCACCTCCTCCTCCGAGACCTCCGACGTCCGAGGGGGAGAAGCCTTTGCAGCCGGTGCCCAGCCCACAGTCCGCCATCGAGCAGAAGGTGATGAAGGGCATCGAGGAGAACATGCTGAAGCTTCAGGAGCAGGACAGAGGAGGGCAGGGCAGCGAGGTCAAGCAGAAAGCCTCCAACGGCATCGCGAGCTGGTTTGGCCTGAAGAAGAGTAAGCTGCCCGCGCTGAGCCGCAAGACCGACGCGACCAAAGCAAAAGACGAGAAGAAGGAGTGGAAGATAAACATCCCCTCGGTGGGCAGGGACTCTGTGAAAATGGCCACCAGGTGCAAGGAGGGCGTGGAGGGTCTGAACATCTCGACTCTGATGGAGAAGGCCGAGGGGCTGAGGAGGGCCCTGGAGGAGGAGAGGGCGTACGTGGAGAGGTCAGGCAGGGGTCACTCCTGCGAGGTGGTGATGGACCAAGCTCAGGGACAACTGGCTGTCATGTACAGGGGAGCGCGCTCTGACAACTTCATGCAACAGCTGCTAAACAGGTGAGAACTCAACGAGGACAAGTGGAGTCTAAAGCTGGTACTGGTAATAACAAACTGTAGCTTCAAAGGAACAGTTATATTACTTTAGTCTGTACCCTCAGTTTTTCAGTTTATTGTTTTGTATTTTATTTTTTATTTAGTCTGATTCAGCTTCATATTTAGCACATTTAAATTAGAGACACGAGAGCGAGCCCGATCGAACTCTCAGCTTCAAAGAAAACAAGTGTGTTTCCCAAAATGTTTAATTATTTCTCTAAATGGAAAAACGAGCGTTGAATATCACACAACATGTAAACCGTGCGGTGCAGAGTTGTACCACCTGTCAACACGCAGAGGACACGGGACACGTTATCAGTAATAACAAGAGCAATAATAAAACTGTCAGCGTGTTTTAAAGATTAACGGCGTTCACACGTCTGACTTTTAGTGCGGTTCAGTGGAGCTCGGAGATCCTAACTGCACATTTGTGTTTTGTGACTTCAGAGTGGACGGGAAGGACGTGATCAGCATGCCCCAACGCCGCCTGTCGTTCGACTGTAAGACCTCCAAACCGGTGTTTACCCAGCAGAGCGACGTCATCAGTCACACGGCCAGTCGTGACGACATGGAGAAGGTACGTCTTACTCCTCCGTCGACATGAACTGAGAGGAAAGAGGCACGAAACGCAGAGCTCCCTCTGATTTCATGTGTCGAGCTCTCAGGTTTTCATCAGGGAAATTCGTTCTGCACAGGATCAACTTTCAAGTCTGAGCTTGGCACCTAATTTGTTTCCTGCATGCTGATGAGAAGCTGCCTCTCAGTACGTTCACTGCTCCATCTGCTGCTCTGTCGTTCTTTCGTGCAGGGATCAGACAGAATCGGCAAGATCACATCAGATGAAAACCTCGCAGACTCAGTTCACTCTCAACACTTCGCAGGTAAGAGGAGTCCGCCGGGAGTTTGTCAGAGCAACAACTTATTTGGACGTCATCTGGTACATGAATATATCAACAGTTTAAACTGATCCGAGCTGAAACGATGTGTAAACATAATCCTTAAAAAGCAAAATGAAACCTTTGATCCTCCATCCTGAGACCCCGGATTCAGATGCTTTGTGCTCAGTGTAATCACATGAAAACATAAGCACTGAAACCAGATCATCACACATCTGCAGCGATGAAATGTTGCTAAGTACATTTACTCAGATATTTTACTTCACTTCAATTAAAGGTACTTTACATTTATTTTACATCTGCAGATTAATATTTTACACAGAACATAAGATTAGCATGTAAAATATGATGCATCATATATAAAAGATTTTATGTTAATTCATTAGCAAATTATTTGAAACTCCATCTTTTCTTTAATAGATGTAAATGTATTGATCTTGTTCCATGTTTGTGCGTCTTCAGACCCCAGTAACAGTCCTCTTCATAATGAATGATGATAATATACTATAACACTCTGAGAGGAGACTTTCTGAAAAATGAGTGCGTTTACTTTTAATTCTCTAAATATATTTTTAATAATACTTTCATGCTTTTTTTGGTACTTTTACTAAAGTAGTAGGATCATAGTACTTCTCTGACACACCATAACAGTTTCTACTGAAGCACATCATTTCCTTATTGAGGGGAAATAAATTAGCTCACACCTTAATTACCATATCAAAGGTAAATAAACGAGGCCAGGCCCCCGAGGAAAATCGATTCCAACACTGCAGGAAAAGATAAGATAAACGGTGGAGAATTAACTCATTTACACTTTGTGCCTTTTTTATTGTTGTTTTTTTTCCCTGAGCTTTTCCACATTAGTCGGTCACTGATTCTCCTCTGCAGGTTCTGGTGCTTCCACGTACACCCTGGACAGCGGCATCGGCACGTTCCCCCTGCCCGACTGCAGCAGCGGCGCAGCAGGACGGGGCCTGTCCAAGACGAGGGCCGGGGCCGGGGCCGAGCACCACTCCTCTGGCTCCCCGGGGAGGGCCGGGCGACGGGCACGCACCCTGGACAGAGAGCTGACGTCGCAGGAGGATTGCTACGCACCACACAAGCAGCTGATTCCCACCATTCAGTACGGCTCCACGCTGGAGGGAAGGAGCTCGGCCGGCGTCATCCGCGAAGGTGCCAACCAACTGCCCCACTTACACACCACAACAGGTTGTTCAGGGCTGTCACTTAAACTTTAAAGAAACAGGGTGTCTGCAAATCAGTTTCCTGAAAAAAAAGGCCTTAAAAGGTAAAAACAAAAGTGAATTTAATTTACAGAAGTCTTGCTGTGCTGCTGGAGGCAGTAATCTTAATCATTGGCTCTAGGTGGCTCTAATTAATCATATACACTGCTGGGAAGTACCAAACATAAATAATAATAACAGTAAATCACTGGAGGCTGTATCATCCCTCTGGTTTAACATCATACTGGCATATTTTGGCCAGTGTGATCATATAACAGGAATTAAATTACATTCTATGTAATTTAAAGTTAAAGTTTTGATAATTAGCAGTCATGATAAAGTAAATGTAATAATTGACGAGGTGGTCTCAGAATTTTAAAAGAACTTACACTAATAATTTGCAGATAATAGTAAATAACTTCTGTGCTTCGACTCTTCTTTACCTTAAAATACAGTCCTTGGTTTTTAACAGTTCATCAACATGAAGTTTCACGACAATCCATCTGATAAATGTTGGAATATTTCAGTCTGGATCAAAGACCAACACAGACATCCACAAGCCAATGATAAAGAGAAAATCCCTCTGTAAACTTATCTTTAATCTCTCCATCCACAGACAAAGAGGCCCACGGAGCAAACATGTTTTCTCCTCGTTCCAAGACCTGGACCTTCCCCAACCTGAAGACTCCATCAGGACCTGCAGAGGTGTACCTGGCAGTGGAGGAGGAAGAGGAGGAGACGGTGTCCTTCGGATCTCCGTTCAGAGGGGTAGGGACACGGTAGTTTGGTCGACTCTCAGTGAGATTAAAGCTTTATCTACTTCAAATAAAGCGAAACCAGTCTTTTCTATCCAGATAACCTTAAGGTTGAAAAAAGGTTTAATAACTTGGAAGAGAAAGCAGGCGGCACCCTTCGATCTCCTCCTGCTGTCTGAGCAAGTTAACGCTTTATTTTACAGGTCAGAGTTTTTTCCAGCCGACTTTCTGGAATATATAATATATATATATATAGACGCTGCTTCTTAATTTGAATTCTTCTTAATTTGAATTCCACATGTGACAGACCTGCTGTGTAATCTCTAAATATTCATTTCGTTGACGTTTATGCATTTCGGTTGAATTTCATGCTGACCTGTAGTTTTCAGCTGCTTTGAAAATTCCTTAGTTTTGTGTTTCAAACTGATGATGATCAACAAATAGAACACGTTAAATTTAACTGTATTATCAGTTATACCTACAAACACACCTGTAAAATAAAGTGTTTCAGTGCCTTGTTTTCTATTTAACGAAGAACTAAGATTTTTTTTTTTTGTTCGCCTTTCTATTAAATTCAACTTGAGGTCAGTTTTTACTTATTTACAGTTTTAACTCACTAACTACATCATTTCCTAGTTTTTCTTCAGAACTTGAATATAACAAGCAGGGACTTCATAACCGGAGCAACTAAGACTTTCTCCATTTTCTTTATAATTAGAACTAAATGACATTGGCCATTTTTTGGGGAAATTAGCTGGAAACCTACAGGACCATTAAACTAAAGCGTTAGAAGCTGCTGGGCCTGAGCGTGTGAATTATCTGGGTCACTTAAAGGCTGAAAATACTTTGCAGTAAAGTGGAGATACATTTTTAAATCTGCACTTGCATCTTACATAATGTAAAAACACAGAACCACATTTTCCTTTTACAAATTATTAATCATCTGAATATTAGAGATTCACAGTTGGATGATTTTCGTGACCCGCTTTTGTTTTGCACCTGAAGGCGTTACATAAGATCAAACGCATGACCTGAAGTGTGTCTTACCCCCTCTGCGTCCCTCTCAGAGCATGAAGGCCGGTGGTCCCTCCTCCAGCCGGGTGGTTGACCCAGGCAGCCTGCCCGTCCCTGCCCAGTCGGGGATGAGCCGCAGGGGAAAGACCCGCACTCCCAGCGTGCCCGAGATGAGCCGGGAGGCCGGGTTGGAGCTGCTCAGGGAGCGGCCGGAGGAAGCCCTCTCCCCGAGCCGCCCTCAGGTCCTGGAGACCCCCGAGTCTCTCAGTGATTCTCTGTACGACAGTCTGTCATCCTGCGGCAGCCAAGGATGATCCAGCCGAGGACGGAGGAGGACAGAGAGGACTGGAGAGACAGAAACTCACCTAGTCCACAGACAATAAGACCCAGCACCACTCTGAACACGTCTCCTGGTCGCTGGCTGTACTGTGATGCTGCTGACCCGCCGCCGCCTTTTGAGGAAAAGAAACTGTGCCCTTGTTGATGTCCGCAAAGAAAAATCTGGTGATGTCTCATCAGCTGTTTCTCTGTTGCAACTGGAAAGACGGATCGATAGACTTCTCCTCAGGATTCCCGATAAACATGAAGCCAAAAGCCACCCAAATAATATAGGTTGTTCACTTTTTCACAATCAGACTGTGGACACTTCTCTTTAACCCATGTATACAGGACTACAAGACGCATGGCCAAGCTAATGACTAGCACAAAATGTTGCCACTCCCGTTAGTCGTTCAGCTACTTGTCTTTTGTGTTTCTCATCGTGGTAGACGGATCTTTGTCGTACATCAAAGAAGCGGTGAGGCGCAGACCAGTTCGATAGCTGACGCACTGTATCAATACATCCGTTCTGTTCTTGACATCATTTCGTCACATAATGTATTGAGACAAAAAAAAACAAAACCTTGAGCTTCTAAAAAAAAAAAGAATGTTCATGTCTGTGATTCTTAATTGCTAAACTCATGCATCACAATTTTAAATGTATAAACGACTTTATTGATCATGTTGATATTGTTTTGCGACCGAGGAAGGTTGTCAGAATATGTCTGTTTTAAATCATAATACATTTAAAGGTAATATATACCAGCAATAACATAGATAAGAGAAATGGCTACACTATTCAATGAATATGTATTTCTATTATTTATTTATTTTAAATGTACATCATTTGCAGCCATCTTTTTTTTTTTTTTTTTGTAATCTTTCTGTGAAAATTGCAGTCTCCTCGCTTAGTAGATTATGTTCATATCTTGTATTTCAACATCTCTGTTGCTGTTTGTTCCCTAGCCAATAGAGGTCCTATGTACCTACTGCCGTTTTTCAACTTTCTAATTAAAATGTTTTGATTTAGTTCGGTGTCATTTTTTTAAAGGAAAATATTACATACTACATCTGAGAGCTGTTGAAACAGATTAAGATCTTAGATACAAAATATAGTGTAATAAAGTTATAAAATATTTCTAAGATTGTTGAAATTTGCTCCAACGATGATATTAACATGCAAATAACATTTCATTACTAATATTCCAATAAGTATGTATAACAGTATGACACTCACAGAATAGTACTTTTATTTTATAGTGACTTTATATAAGTATAAATTGATATTACACTAAAAGTAAAATTTTTAGTGGTGAGACTAACAATTGTTTTCACGATCGATTAAATGTCCAATTATGTTTTTAATATTCATTAAAAAAAAATAGTGAATTTGTCTTTTGTCTTTGACAATGAACCAGAAAATGTCTGAAAAACAACTGAAATGAAAAATCTATCATCAAAATAGTTTAGTTTTCTCTCGACTGACAAATGAATCTACTAATCGTGGCGGCTCCAAACATTTTAAATACAGAACAACTACTTGGAATTGAGTATTTTTAGTAGTAAGTAAATAAGTAATCGCTATCGCTTATTTTCAATACGTTCAACACATTTATTTGAGCAAATGTATCAAATTATCAGTCTGAATTTTACATCAATAAAATAAATTCTTCACAGTTTACACTTTCAAAAAAAAAAAAAAAAAAAAAAAAAAAAAACTTACCAATGTACCAAAATACCAATGCCAAATCGTAAAGTTAACGTCACATCATTTGGCAAACTAATTTCTAGACAACAGATATTTGGAGAAATTTACAAGGGGAGTGGTGTGAATTATAATTTAAAATGGAGCCCGTCTTTGCTCCAAGTTGAAAATATGGACAGATGGCACTGACTCTTCCTCCTCCACCAGCCAGAGTCCAAAATCCAGACCACCGAGTGGCTGTAAGTCCATCTGCGTGCGTTACTGTAAAGCATGAGTCTGACAGGCTGTCATGGTTTGTGTCAGCATTACCAGGCTTCACCATTCTTACTCAAAATGTTGGTCACAAAATAAAATTTGCGGGGGGAAAAAAAAAAGTGGGAAATTTCTGAAAGGGGGATCTGTTGTCAGAATCATGGGACACCATATCTTGTGACACTCCACTAAGGAAAAGTACAGAGGGAAAACTATAAGCAAATCAACAAAAAAAAATTACATAACTCGAAATTAAACAATAATCAGTCTCCGAAGCTCACGACCCACTAAAAAAGGAGCCTATCGTAATTAATTTATGGCACTAAATAACAGTAATATAAAAATCCTCATTTAGTGCCGCTCAGCCTCTAAGCCGTCATGGAGCAACACTTCCCTCTACAGGTCAAACCTGATCACTGCAGCTTTAGTCTATTTTCCACTCAGCCATGTTGGGACTAGCATTAGTATACCAGAAACTTACATTCAACCCTTGTTATAAGTTTCAAAAACAAATCAAAGAATTTTCAATAATATAAGACCACATAGGAGTTAATTCAAGAAATGAAGACAGAAAGTGAAAAGCACTAAGTGCGTTGCAAATTGTGCCTTTTCCGACAGATTGTTTTTTAATTGTTTTTAACTCAGACCTTCTTTACTTCTTCTCCTTCTTCTTGTCCTGAAAAAAAAGAGGCAAATAATCAGAATTAAAACACAAAACACAAATCACTCACAGCAGTTAAAAACACTTTACACTCCCTTAATTAAAAGATAAGTCTGGCGATATTCTGTTCTGTTGTTGCTTTCACCAAATCTTAGGAAAACACAAAAATCAACAATGCAATAGTTTGTCTCTTTACCAGCAGTATATACTGCATTTATTCAGAACTATTTTCAGCAGTGGCTTAATCCACATTTGGTGCTGTAGTGAGTACTTGAGGAAGATTTACCAGCTTTGATTACACATGTAATGCTTGTTAGTAGGATCAGTTCATGGTTTAGTCTCTTCCTTTCATGGGATTTGCTGACAATCAGAAAAACACAGAAAATAACCAGACTTATCCTTTGACTTCTAAAAGAGAATAATAATGCAATATGCTCAGTACCTTATCGTTCAAGGCGAGGATGACCATCAGTTTCCTGAAGATGGTGATGAAATCCAGGAACAGGTCCACACAGTGCCTTTAAAAAAAAAAAGTTTGGTTCTGAATCAGTATATGATGAAAACAAACAAACAAACAAACAAACACTAGCATACATCACTGAATATCCAGTCTTTTTGCAGGAGCTGATACTGAGTTGAACACGTCACCGCAGGACAGTATTTGCATGGTATTTGGTTACGAGTGAACAGGTGGACTTGATTCATCCTCACCAGACATAGTCCTTGTCGCCGTTCTCTGCTTTCTCAATGATGAGCTGAGTGTCAAACAGCACAAAGCCGCACATGATGAACAGCCCGAGGTACATGTGTGCCTGTCAGAAAAGATAAATACAAACATTAAAAAAACAAACAACATGATTTACACCTCGCATTGTGACAGACAGCTGATCAAACTTTTAACTACCTTAAACAGCATCAGAGATCCGAAGAACATGTTCATCACAGACATCAGGAACAGGATGGAAAGGCCAGACATCAGCGTGCCTGAGAGGAAAAATAAGTAAATACATTTAAAGGGGGGAAAAAAGCGTGTAAAGGTTAAGTATACATGTTTTTCTGGAGGAGCAGAAACTCAAAAGAAATTCTGTAATTGACAGAATATAGTTTTAGAGGGTGATTGTTACAGTCATGGGTCACTTCGTTAAAAAAAACTGCCATTACCTCCAAGGAACAGGTAGCTCCGGCGTTTGGCATAGAGGGCACTCAGAGTGAAGCAAATGAAAATCACAGAGGTTCCCATGAAAGCCGTCACAATGATGCTGAGGAGAAACAAACCAGTTTTCAGTAAATATACACTTTCAGTTACACGTGTACTGACTCACAGTAATGTGGCTGCATTCATCACACAATAATATTCACATTGGTTGTTTAGTTTTAAGAGCACGCCTCAAAGATTCTTATAATTATAATTATAATTATAAGAATTCTTATAGTTATAATGTTTACTTTTTATTCAGCCAGCTGTTGGCTGGCATGTGCACTGAGTAACCTCTCACATACCTCGGATTGACAGCGATGACAAAGTCCAATGTGGGGCCAAGTCCAACACCTGGAGGGAGAGAGAAAGAGAGAGAGAAGGGAAAGCAGACTCTTACATGAGCTTAGTTTGACAAAGACAGCCCTGTTCACATGCAAAGTAACAAATTTACCTGTGACATGCCCGCAGGTAAGGCTGCAGCTAACAACTGTTTTCATTATCGACTTATCTGATGATTATTTTCTCAGTTAATTATGTCAAAAAAGTAAGATAACTGTGAAAAAATAGCAATCCCAGTTTCTGACATATTACGATGTCTTGTTTTGTCTGACTAACAGTCCATAACTTAAACACAGTCACTGTACAGTTATAAAAAAATGAGGTATTATTTTGGTATTATTCCCTACAAAATTACTTAAACGATTAATCACTTATCAAAATTCTAACAATGGACTAATTAATTACTTGAATAATCATTTCACGGACTCACTGATTAAGTGAATAACCATTTCAGCTCCGCCCACAATGCCATCAGTTTACCTGTGAGGAAGGCGAACCCTGTGAGGATGGCCAGTCTCTTCTTCTCTGTCTCAGGGTTGTGTGGCGTCATGGCCAGCCAGAGCATCATGCCCAGAGAGCCGAGCACAGACAGCACACCGCCCTGAGAGCAAGTGAGAACAAATATCCTGATAATCAGTCAAATGTACTATAAATGTTGTTAGCTTTAACTGTGGTGCAATAGACAGAAGACAAATTAGAGAAGTTCTTAAGTTGCTTTTTATCATTTAACATGCACACACTTAGTCATGGGTTTATGGTGCTCATCAGTTTTGTGTGGATGTTTTGCAACATTTAGGTTTTTTCCAAATGTAATGTAGAAAGTATTTTTTTTTTTTTTAAGTTTTATCCTTCTGTAGAGCACACTGAATTGATTCTGTATGCGATCATCCTACACAATCTGTTTAGCTCAGTTTCACTGTCTTCTACAGGAATGTGAACTGTTATTACATGAAACATTGTCTAAATAAGAAACTGGCATGTTGTTAGCCTTACCTGAAAGAGGCGTGTGACGACATGGACGTAGGAGCCAGCTGCAGCCACAAACATACAAATGGCCAAGCTGGAGTACACATGCTTCAAGTGCACCTGGGTGGAGTGAGATCTGCGGAAAGAGATTACAATGAACAGTGCATGAGAGATGGAGACTTGAGATAAAGCAGATACCATACAATCCTGACATACGTCACATAGCAGCGTACTGCATGCATACGTACATTTGGGAGAACTTGAAGAGGGCATCAATGTTGATGTTGCGGTCAAACACGTTCATGATGGAACCAGGAATTGCGATCTGAAGAGATTTTTGTTCCGGTAATGCCTCCTCTGAACAGAAACACATATGATTACACTTCAACTCCACTTCAAAAGTCAGAATGAAATAAAATTCTACAACCATAAACATTGACTTTATTAATGAGCAGCAGTGGGAAAACAAAGACATTTACTAAGTACCCTATTTATTTTGAGGTACTTTAATCCTAATTTTAAGCTACTCTAAGCTTTTCCGAGGGATAATTTGTACTTTTTTCTCTACTTCAAGATGGAAATCCATCTTGAAGTAGCGAAGTTACACAACAGGTTACTTCTAAATATCAGCGTCGAGTCCACGAACTGACACACAGGCACATTTATCCAAGTTTAACTACTGTTCAGCGGAGTATGTCCATTTCATGCTACTTTATACTTATAGCAGACATTTCAGGTCTCCATTTTCTTTGACCCCCCTTTAAAAAAAAAACCAAACATTTATTTTTCATTCTATTGCATGTATTTAACAGCTGTGGCTACTCCTCAGTTTATTTCTGACATACAAAAGACACTTTCTGTTTATAAAAGATGCTTATCCTTCCTTACACTAAATATTCTGAGTACTGCCTCCACCGCTAACGATGCACTTCATGCTGCAGATCAAAGTGCGCAGTTCATTTAGACGAGGGTTTAAAACATTAGCGAAGTTACACAACAGGTTATCGCTAAATGTCAAGCGCTGAGAGCATTAGCCAGCGCACAATCGCGTTTAGCAAGCTAACAGGGGAATTCGTGGTAACAAGCTAGCGTTTTAGCGTTTCGTGTTAACGTTTTGACCGTTTGCTGGCAGCAAAAGCAAACCATATTCGCTCAGCTCATAAATAAATATGCTGTCACACACGGGACACGCCAGTCGAGTCACGGTGGCACAGCCCGAAACTGTGTTTGACGCATCGCACTATGACATGAACGGCTAACGTCGCTCGCCAGCTAGCGCTGAATAACGAGCGGCCTGGCTAGCTAGCCTGTCAACACACAATTCGACGGCCGCCTCGTTCGTTCTTCGGCGGATACCGCCGGTCGCCATTAATACGACACACCGGGGTCAATAAGCGCAACATGCTAGCACAACATACTAACACAACATACGAACCTGTGGACCCTCCTGCGCTCCGAGCTGTTCGCCTGACTGACTCTTTCTTTTTTTTTTTTTTTTTTTTTTTTTTTTCAACAAAACCGTACGGGTCAACCAGCCCACAGCGGCCTTTTGGTGTCCCACTGGAAAAGCCCAGAAGGTGACGAAACTGAAGTTCGCCCCCAATTCTTAGAACAAACCCAA
>JBBMJY010000012.1:22673005-22762176 GCA_037833715.1 Toxotes lorentzi
CCCCCCCCCCCCCCCACACCCACAAACCTGAAGCCAACTTCAGCGCCGTCAGAAAATTATAGTCCCGATTCTCGAACGTGAAATCGATAGTATATCAATACGGTGATTGATAATATACCGGTGTACTGTTTTATAATGAGCGCGTCCCATAACAACACTGGTTATTCTTCACAGAGAACCACTGCGTGCCCGTTTGCTTTTAAAGGCACTTCCTGGTGTCACCGAATAATGTCCCCGGTGCACCTAAAATGGCCGACCCGTGAATTCAGCTGCACCCTCATGAAGTCGTGCAGCAGAGACGCGGGTTTTCTGTTTCATTCTGGTTTTAAAGTTTCACTGTTGATACGAGCTCACGTTCAAAAGACGAATAAAACCGAGATAAAAAGTGGGCTAATGCAAATTACAGTGATGTAAAGTAACTAAGTGCTCAAGTATTACACTTAACTGACTTAAAATTGATCAAAACCTACTTCTTAACATGTCAATTCAGTTTGTGGTCCAGTCCTCAAAGTTTTATTTCCTTCATTAAAACTGAAAAAATCTGTTTCAAGCTGCAGACTCAAAAAGGTAAAAAGTAAAAACCGACTGAAAACTCATCCCTGCCTCTCGTTTTAAGAAAATAAGTTTTAAATGAGAAGCGTCAGGAGATTGGGGGTTTACAGATTAAACCACAGGATCTGAGTTTTTCTTCCACCATTGGCAAACTGTTATTTATGACAGTAAATAATACATGATATCAGTCACAATGACACATGGCTGAAATGGTCAACCAAGTTAAAGTAGTAATATCACAATGTAAATATACTGGATTGCAAGTAAAAGTATAATATTTACCATTTTTGTTTAGTACCAAAGTATTTGCAGTGGAATGGATCAAAAGTAAAAGTGATCACTATGCTGAACGGCCCTTCATCATAATTAACTATAAATAAAACAATATTATATAATGATAATGATAAAATTAAAGGACTTTATACACTGATCAGTAGTTATACAACAAAATGGAAGTACTCTGGTACTTCAAGTTGTACTGAAGTACAGTATTTTTAACCAAAATGTTGTAACCCTGAGATGTGAGTAGAACATGACTGTATAAAAGATTTAATGATTTAAAAAGATAGTTAATTGTTGTATACATACATACAGCAAAAGCAGTTTAATCCTATTGGACTGTTGGTGAAAGGGGTTGTTTGTGTCACATGACAGAAAAACACAAAAACAGTAAAATATAACCAATTTTTATTTACAAATAAAAATTGGCAGCACCTTGTCTTTTAGAGTTTTGGTCAGGTAGACAAAACGAGCTCTTGATTTATTCTGATCCACAAAGACAAATTGTGACTGTCAAACAAATACTTTTGGTCATTACAACTGGTACATTTTCATTGTCATATTTTACTAGTTAACATGCAGGAAATAATTGTATTAATCATCATTAAAAAAAAAAAAATACCCAGGAAACATAACCCCACAAAATATCTGCTGTCATGAATTTTTAAATGAAAAAAAGAAGAGTTTTCTTGCATGATTGAATCTTGGATTTACACCTATCTGTTGATTTGATTTAACTGCTTAAGGTTCTGAACTATCCATAAACTTTGACAACAAAATGTTATTTAGGCACAGAAAAAACAGTCAAACGCAAGGCCGGCCTCAAAGTAGGCAAACTGATCACAATACAAAATGTTAAGCATTGAGAGGTACTGGACAACACAGAGTTTTTGGCCAATAAATATAGAAAAAACACTCATACATGTTTAAAAAATCAAATTTGATATTTTCAAGTGTTGCACTGCAAGTACCACAGCCACATGGCATTACACTTGCTCTTGACAGTGTTTTCTCACGCTCAGCATGACACATCAGAGTGTTTAGGCCAGCAAATCTCTGTTCAGGCAGAACACCATTCTCTGTCCGAACTTCAAAGGCACAGTTTTTACTTTCAGCACTGTCAATATAAAACAAGTGCAAGTTGTTTGTCATATAGTAATAAAGGAAAAAAAAAAACAGAGCAACAAATGAACTGTTATAAAACCTTGACTGAAAACTGTGGCGTTTATGGTCATCCTATGTGCCAACATATTCCAGTGTGTCTGCTTTCAACAGATCCATCAAAGACGAGAATTCGCCCTGTTTACTTAACTTATAACCGATAATATAATATCAATCTGACCACTAATTATGTATATTTGCATGTTTTGTAGAATTTATGTTTATAGAAACAGAAATAAGTGTAAAATACACTTCTCTTTTGCTGATCATTTACAGGTAGGTAAGGCTAGTTACTATGCTAGGCATCTGCTGAATGCAATTATTGACTGGCTACTTAAGAGGTACGGTCCATGTAATTACAGAACTGGGTTGCATAGAAGAACCACGTTCACCATTTAAAAATAGATTTCCTTATAAAACAACCTATAAAAAGAAATCAATAAATGTATAAAATCTGGTGGAAATTTTAAAAAAAGAGCTGATGTTTTTTTTTTGTTGTTCCTTAAAAGGCACAATAATAAAAAAAAACAATGTCCAACAGTCAAGTCAGGACAGGCAGGCTTCTGCTTTGGCAAAAGAACCACTTTAATATTCATACTAACTGAAGTGATTGTGATGGGACTGCTTTGGCTGTTGTTCCCCAGTCTTTCTTGTAGTGTTTTCAAATAGTGGTTGTCAATATTGTCAGCACTGAGGGTCAGAGGAAAGGCCTCAGATTGCGATCTATAGTTTAGTTTGAGCCAAAGACATTGTCTTTTCCAAGCTTGGAATTTCCTTAACCCCATGCTAACACATTTTTCTAAACAAGAGGATTTTGTGCAGAGGCTAGGAGAACAACTTCTGGAAACCCTATTCTCAATATGTGGTTTCTATTGTAGTTGAAGAGCTGTAACAGGAGCTGAGGAAGGTCCCGTGAGAGCTTAATGTCCACGAAGCTGGTCTAGCCGGGTGTAAACGTTATCAGCTTGACTAAGTTCTTCAAACACAGGCAGAAGGTTGAGCAGCTCAGCATCTTCCACATCATCAAACCATGACACCACAGGAACCTGAAGAAAACAAACGGTATCTGTCATTCAACCTAGACTAAAAACAATTTAAAAAAAAAGAAAATGCATATAGAAACTGCACCTGGCTAATGTGCATGAACAGTTCTGAACCAAAGCAGTGTATGAATTTATATAAACCTAACCAAAGCGGTGCACAATTTAAATCAGAATTTAATGTGACGTGTGTGTGCAGAATACATTCATACAAAACGATTTTCACAGAAACAATTAGTCAATCTGCATAAAATTAATCAACTACTATGATATTTCGATTCATCGCAATTTTTCAAGCAAAAATGTCCACGATTATCTGGTTCCAGTCAGATCTGAGGAACCGCTGCTTTTCTTTGTCATATACAGCAGTACACTGAATGTCTTTGGGTTTTTGGACATTTGATCACGCCACTTTGGGAAATGATCACGGATATTTTTCACAGTTGTGTGCCATTTTACAGATGAAATAATTAAGTGAATGCCACATCTTTTCAATAATTGATATCACAGCACATCATAGCTAACGGAAGCAGGTCAAAACTCACAGCATTATTAGGGTGGAAGATGTAGGAGGCAGGAGAGTTATCCAGGATGAGGGTTTTGTGGAGGTCTCTGCCCAAGCGGCTCAAGTCTTTGACATAGCAGCCCTGGTGGAATACGCAAGATTCCCGGAATAACCGAGCCCGGAAAACACCATAGTGATCCAGCAGGTCCGTCACTGGGTCTGCATACTGAAGGAGGCCAGGGGAGATGTAGGGAGTGGGTGAGGGAAGAGCAGGGATGTGCAAGGCTGCGCTAATGAAGCACTTACTACAAATGGTGGATATTTACTCTAAGAGCAAATAACTAACAAACAGCATCACATTCAAAATCTGTTCATCTGGAACGGGCTGCACCAGCTGTTCATAAATCCACTCCTAAGTCTGTGTTGTAAAGTCATCCCCAAGTTCTTAGCGACTACCAGCTTTAGCTACTAAAGTATATGATTTACTAAACCAGGCTCCACCATTAAAACGTAAGGAAGTCACTGTAGCTTCACAAGCTGCAAACAAAGCAGGATTTACTTTGTTTACTTTATATATGCAGGATAAACATGTGTGTTAGTGTTCAGAAATCCTCATGCAATTCAGAATGTGTGTAAATGATTACACTGAACAAAGTTGCACTATTCAGTCATTTAGTCTGACATTACTATATTATTATATACTGTTTTTATAACTGTATTAACTGTCCGATCAGATATGATGACCTGATATTATCGCCTCTTTATCTTCACTCTAAAAGGGTCATATGTTAACAAACTAACATTAGTTTTGTCTGTCGGTTTCAGTTAGCTACGTAGCAGCTGTCTCTGTGTAAAGAAATAGTGTGTGTGGTGCAGCCCATTTTCATTTAGATGAGCGTACTTCTCCACTTTGTAGTCAATTGTATTATAACTAAGTCTGAACTTAGGAAGAGCTGGTGCAACCAAACACAGAGACAAACTATGGTTTCAATTAAATGTGAGGAGGGCGCTCGGCTAAGGTGACTAAGCACGTTAAGCAGCTTCGCTCACGGTAAAAGAAGAACTAAAAGGCAAGGGAAAGCAGAACAACATCTGACATAAAATATCAAACAAAAGACGCCTGGTAAAATATGAAGCTCTATTTCAGGATCTAATTCAGTGTCTGATGTACCTTAGCGAGACTGGCTGTAAACAGCACACACTCAAACAACTCTCCCATTCTCTGCAGGAACTCATCCACATACGGCCTCTTCAGGACATACACCTGTGAAACAAACTGACCGTCAATAAACAGTTCGACCTGCGACACCGTTTAACTGTCATGTCATTTAAAGTCTTCACATTTAAACTTATTATTTCCATCCGTTAGCTGCTCTTAGCCAGTTCCTGAAACAAGTAATCAAGAATAGGCCGTGCCAGTGTTAACCAGCCTATCCTGGATTACTTGAACCAGGCAGAGGCCCACGGGGGATTCCTTACCAGCACATGGGGTCCCAGGAATCACATATCTGAGTTAATTACATTTCCACATGTCCAAAAGTGAGAGGCCAAAGTTGAACAAATGGTCCAGTGCACGTTGCTGGTTAAGGATTTTTTCCACATGTTGTTCACAGAGACAGTAATATTAACTGTATCACTTATTAGTGAAATTTTACACAAACTGGACTGAAATGACTCGTTTTCTTGCTGATGCATCCACTTCTACATGTGTATCTGTTTTTTTTTTTTTCAACATTTGGCCAGTAGAGGGCTCCATGCACCCATCATTGAAAACCTGGCTGATCAGTTACAAGACCCATCCCTTTTCAGCTCAGCAACCGCTGCAAACACATCAACATACACATACACAAACACAGCCCCCTCCCCTCTACAGCAAACACATCTCACACACAGTGAGTTTACCTGGTGTGTGGTCCCCTCTATCTCCACAGGCACGATGAAGTCTGCATTACTAATGGGCTGGAGGGAGAACACAGAGGGAGATGGTTGGCATCCTCATTCACATGAGCCACGCGGTGTACATACACGTTCACATGGCATTACATAACAGCTGAACACTGAACACTTAGAACCAGACTCCTCACAGCACAGATGAATAAATAATCACAGCGGAACCAGGCTAACGCACCACAGCTACGGGCTGCCATGATGTATATATCAGCTAAATAAATATACAGTCATTTACTTGATGTTCGCCAAACGTGTTCGTTGATTTCTCGAGAATCAGAAGAAGCGTTGAGTGAAATAACATCACAGGTTTCGTGGTCAAACAACAATACTATGCATATTAAAATGAGGTCAGTTCTAACACTGACATTAAGAAAAACAAGCTCGTCTGATGATCAGGTGAATGGCAGCTGTGGTACCTTGAATGAGCTGTGCACCAGAGTCTCATCCAGGTCTATGACCACACATATCTTCCCTTGGTCCTGGGCCTTCACCTCAGGCAGGAGGCTGGGTTCAGACTGCTGAGGAGACACACACATTTTATTTTTCATGCCACCTATATCATTTGTCTTTCCTGTGCTATATTTAAGGCTGAGGAGCATGATTAGTCCCCATGGCACAGTGATTCATGTGAGAATCAAAGCTTGGCCATTTGATTTTACCGCTGGGAAAACAGATAAGACTCGGTTTTAGAAAGGCATGTATGTGATGATGGCTGAAAGGGTGGGCTTAATCATTTACTGCAAAAGCTTTTTTGCTGTACATCTTCGGGATTAGCATATTTATGTATTTCATTATACTTTTGCTCTACAGACATTCACCCGCAGGGAAAAGAAATTACCTTGATATAATCTAATTTTCAGATATCTTCCCCCTTTGTTAATTTTGTTTCTAGGCTCTTTATGAGCACAATCACACTGAAATTAATTATTAATATGTTACATAACAGAAATCGTGTATCCATTATGGGAGGAAAATTAAGATTGAGAAACATGCTATTCATGAGCAACAATCTTCCTTCACCAACTCAACAATAAGCCCCAATGCAGAGTAACCCCATCAGCGCCAATGTTTAATTTGGTTTCATTTCAGCGGGAGCCTGCCAGACAATAACCAGGCCCTACAGATGCTGCTTCCTGTTTGCTCCTGATGCTGGAGGACACTCCTCAATGTGAACAAACATGGCATCTCATTAAAATGCCCCTTACATGGTACTGAGGCTCTAATCAGGCTGACAGCGTTCACCAGTGTTGCCAGCTGTGTGCAGCCGGCGCTCAAGGCTTTATTTTTTTCTCCACCTCAGCAATTACAAGGCACACTATACACCGTTCTCTGCTCGCTCTCGCCATCTGCTTACAGGACTGACAGTCGCTTTGTCGTTCTTATCTTCCTTGGAGGATCAAGTGTGAACATCAAAGTGATTCCATATCCGCAGACAGTTGCGGTGGGCTTTCAAGATGTTCAGAGCAGGTGCAATGGTGGTTTTAGTGCGCAGCTATAAAAAAGAAAACAGTGCTCGAAGACAATAATAAGCAAAACTTTTACGACAGCGTGTTAAGTGTATTCGTACAGATGGCCAAACTATTCAAACACCTCCTCTCTTATGGCAGGCAGTGTGCGTGGGTGTGACAAGGAAGTAAAATCTTAAATAAACAAAAATAAAGGCAGGACTGAGCTGAGGTCTTCGAATTGTTTTCGGTGGTGTGAAATATTGCTGGAATAAGAATAGTGTTACCTTGACAACCGCCCCATTTTCCTGTGAATCCAGCAAGGCCTGCTGGGAAGGTGGTGGTGGTGGTTTGGGGCCATCCTGAGCTTGGAAGCAACAGAAGAGCGCTTTGAAGATGTTACAACTCCGAGGCTGTTTTAGGGCAGACCGGCTCACCTGGCCTGTTTTAGCACAGAGAAAGAGAGACTTTCATGAGCAAACCGAGTCAAATTGCATGTAGTCAACATGGAAATGCCAAGTGGGGCTTTGAATTACACGCCACAATTCCCGTCAGCCAACTAATCTTTTTTTTTTTCCTCCACACACAAAACAAATGTTGGTACGAACAATATAGAAATGAAAAAACATAACAAAAATGAATCACAGATACTGATCCAGAAAAGAAATTCAGCATAATTAAGTGTGAACTGCATGCAACGTATGGAATGAGCTTCCTCTTTCCTAAACACACCATCCATCTGTCTACACGCATGGCATAGCCCGCACATGAAATCTGTTTTTAATGCGCCTGCCTCTGCTGCTGCTGCTGCTGGAAATGGCTGGTACATGTTATATAATCACAGAGGGCGGGAAAACCCACACTTTTCAGCAGTACCTTCAACAGAAAACACAGACAGAAAACATTCCAGCCATTTTAAACTCCAAGACCTCTCAGAGCTGCCTGAAGCTAGCCAGAACAGCCAGGCAGTCAGTCAGCGAGCCGGACAAGCAGTCACACCTCAGTGGTCTGTGCAGGTCTTTGATCAGTCACTGTGACGATGGGTGTCCCAGCAGCCCCACACAAGACTCAGTGAGGAAAAACATTCATGCAAGTCCTTTCTAGTGTGGCTTTTTTCGTGTGAGGACTTGCATGAATTTATACCCATCAAAACGGTGCCGTCGCAGTTCGTAAACACACTCACTCCCTCCTAGAAAGAGGAACTGCTGATAAACAGCCAGAAGTGTGCCAGCCAACTGTTTTCTCATAGATTTACACGTGTTTTTTCCATCATCTACAGCGTCCACCCTGCTGACCCCCAGAGCTCTGGAGACATAATGCAGGCACAACTAGTGACCATGTTACACAACTCTGTGTTTAAGAGACAAAGGACACTGGAGCTTGTCTTGGTAGTTCTGTGAGATTCCCCTCCTTAGTCCAACGCCATTTTTTTGACATATAATAATAAGATAGCCGTTTAATACAACCCACATGATATGTAACCCATGGATGTGAATCTTGATTGCCAGTCAGCATAACTCAGCCTATTGATTCCCCACAGGAAGGCAGTATTGGCCATTATGACATAACACATACTTTAAATCTCCCCTGCATGTAAAAGGGCAGAAAAATAACAGCAGATTAATCCCACAGAGGTTTATCAGTGACACGCTGACAAAGCCAGAATGCAGCACATCATTTAAACCCACTCACTCCAACAAAACATGCGAGGCAAAAAAATATATATATATATATATAAAAATACAGGAACCACTGTGAATAATTTTATAAAAAAAAAAAAAAAAACATGACCTGAGGCAAAAACACACCACAATCGTGCAATATCCTCCATATTAACAAGCGAGAGATGAGCCACAATCAATGAGCAAAGCCTCTTTCAAGCCCGGGGAAAGCGTGCAAACAACGGAATCTTTGAAACGGCGCTACAATGGGCGTGTGCGCAGGGGTGTGTTTGTGCATTCCGCTGTCAATACCACGGCACCTGGTATTTCTATACAGCCCCGCTGTTAAATCCACAGCCACTCTAGACCCCGTCTGCACCCGCCAGCCTTTAATACACATCACGATGTATTAAAGCACGGGCTGAGCTGTTTGCGTGTCCGGTAATAAATTAAAAAAAAAAAAAAAAAAAAAACAAGCGTGAGAAGAGCGCAGCAGTCTTTCCCCGATGCCACGGGCGCGCACTGATCTGTGACCAAAATATTGGACAAAACAACCACACGGTGGTTTATAAACGAACAAAACAGCTTGGTTTGCACTGTAGTGCTGCCCGTGGTGACAGACGAGATCCTCATGCTGTACCTGGTAGTAGTAGGATATGGGATGGTGCCAAACAAGCTGGAACCTGAGAGACATAAATACACGGCAGCAGCTAGGTTTTGGAGAGCTGGCCGTGATCAGCAGCAGCAGCAGCAGCAGCAGCACACCACTGAGAAGAACTAATCACAACACCACATGTTAAGAAGAGACACCGATCTGCACAATAAGAGGCACCCACAGCAAAGAAAAAAAGAGAGGCAGAAACTGGATCAACAACAGCCAAGGGTGGCAAACCCAGTGCGTAATGGAGACCGTGAACTTGAGCTCATATCCAGTACAGTAAGAACAACTTGGCTGTGGTAAAGCAGAGTCAGGTACATAATAACATGGCCTCTCGTGTAAGATTGGTACCAGATGTTATTCAGTCTTATATTTTCAATTTAGCAGTCATATGCCCTTTATGTGTGATCTGCAGGTAATCACTGAAGAAAAACAACTAAGGCTGCAGCTGGTAGGGGGGTGGGGGTGGGGGTGGGTCATTAGGAAAAAAAAAAAAAAGCTTAGTGTGATTTTTTTATTTTTCAAACTCCACAGCTCTTTATCTTACAGGAGTTCGAATAATTAAACATTTATAGGTTAATAAAATGAATAAATGTTAATTTAAAAAATTTTTTTTAAAAAAAAGCAATGCGCCTCAAACCGCGTCCGCAGAGCTCAACTGTCAAATGGGCGCACTACAGGCTTCCTCAGCCCCGCCGATCGTTACTCAGAAAACAATCACACAGCGCCGAGCCACGGGAGGCAGGTGTACAACGCGGGGCCCGTCTCACCTGTTTTCGGTGACACTTGAACGTCTTCTTTGTGCACTTGGGTGATAACAGAACTTTCCATCTGACAATCACGGAGCCCTCGAAATCCTCAAAGCCTGTCCCCGAGCACTGATGGGCATCCCTCATTGGGTTTTATTGACAAGTCGACTCAATTATTCACCGAGGTAACTTGTCACCCGCCTCAGTTAACGATCCTCGATGAGAGTGGGATTCGTCTTGTTCCAGGGTTTCTTTATTCCCCACACCGCGTCTCCTTCTTCTCCTCTCGGAGGTCCGCCCGGGGAGGGGGCAAGGCACTTGGATATGATTTTTTTTTTTTTTTTTTTTTTGTGGGATTTGGGGGGGTGGGGGGGGGTGAGGGAGGCTATTTGAGTCTCTGTCCGCTCCGTCGTCTCGGGTTTACCGCTGCTATTACTGGTAATATCGCCGAGCAGTCCCCCCTCTCCCGTCGCAGCGAAGTCCTCACTTTTGCACCAACAACATGGAGAATCCAGGCGAGAGGAGGAAAACAACCGAGGAAATGGGGCAAGGGAGGGCGGTTTCAAGCCCCCCCCTTACTACAGATAAACAACATCGCCCGAGAGGACTTAAAGAGCGACGGAAAACACCGGGAATCGGCGTCTGGAGCAGGTTTCGATGCACAAAAACGGATTCCAGCGCGTAGTTAGGTGTAAAATGTGAGTTTTGTTGTTATCCGGGGTTTTGTTTTTCTACGGTTGGGACTCCGCGGGCGCCTTGAAACGGTCTCCGCTCCGCGATTGGACGGCCGGGAGGAGGGGGGGCGTGGCCAAGGCATTCCTCCCCGTCCCGCACGCTCCGCAGCGAACACATTCCAGCGCTGCTCTCTCGCAAATGAGATCACATTGTTTGTAAATTATTATTTAAAAATAAATAAATAAACAAACAAACGTTAATCGCTGCAACTAAATTAACATAGAAATGAAAACAGCCGCTGCATTTCTGCATTGTTTCTCGTGCCTGTACACCTGGGCGTTATTTTCTTTGTGTTTGTTTATTTTTTTTATTTTCTACAAATACATTAATTTATTGCTCCTAGTGTGCAAATTCTCATGTTTTTGACTGTTGTTCAACTTGAATGTATGCATCCGTGAAGATGGAAATTGTGATTTTTTTTTTTTTTTTTTTTTTTTTAATTATGGCCCAAAATAATGCAATTTTAGCTAAAGAAAAAATACAACAACACCAGCGCTTGGTTAGTCACGATACCGGGATGAGTATCATGAAGTTGGAGATTTTACTTAAGGGTTATCTTTTACTGCACTGCAACTCCAAAAATCTGCGGTTTTAACGTGCAAAATCGCGATATCATAATCCCTGATTAATATGGAAACCAAAAACACTCACTGGAGTCCAAACAATTCCACCCTCTCAACAACATACTGACAGTCTGTGTATAGCATGACACTGAAGAGGTATAAGCACTTAAAATGACTCTATCTTAAGTTCCCTTATTTAGCATTTATAAATAGTACATAAACATTTAATACGTTGTTTATAACACACTAAAATATAAGCAGATACAAGTGCTTATATTTGTCAACAACTTTAAATATAGGGGAACTTAAAGTACAATGTTAACCTTTAAAGGAAACTGTAAATAGTTATACTATACCTATAATGCATGTAATGGTCTGGAAGAGCTTTCCAGTTTCTCTGAAGGACCCCCACAGTCTCCACCGAGCTCCTCCGCATCAGAAGGGTTTGGTTGGTAGATACAGCTCTGTGCAGAACTACATGTAACTGTTCCTCAGAAGGACTTTATGTGTGGAGGTAACAGAGGGCAAAGTGAAACCAATGACCCAGGCTCCTTTCATTTTCTCTCTCATTTCGCTTCCCTCCAGTGACAGAGTAGTAAAATGAAACTGTATGTTGTTTTGCCTGAAGAATTCTGGGGGACTTTGCTCTGGTAGTCACTGTGTTACAGCCATCACCAAAAATTTGTGCAACAGCCATACACCCATGCTCTGATGCAGTCACTTTACCATGAAACTGCTGGTCGTAAACATTACGCGACGGTTGCATCATGTAAAAATTCAGCTGAGTTCAGACAAAACAAATAATAAAGAATAAGTAATAAAAGACATGAACATTTCCTGATACTACTGGAAATTAAATGAAGCTGTATTCAGCTGCAAACAGATCCTGTCACTTTTAATTATTATTTTTTTTACTACACTGAGTAGTCATTTTCTGAGCAGCTGAGGCTAAAACACATTTATTTTAACTTGTTCAAATAAATAGAAGTGGGTTTGACAGCATGTTAGGCAATGTGGTCAACTGATGGGTCCCCCAGATATTTATATTTACAGCGTGGAGGTTCTGCAGTGCCTCCTTATCCTTTGGATGTAAAGAAACCTCTCACACGTAAATCACACTGATCTTCTTGCTGCAGTGCATGGTGAAGAGCTGTGGTGTGAAATTAAGTAACAGCAGATATTTTCTGTATTTAAGCACATAAGTGACGTAGAGAACAACACACACAGCATATATCCGTAAGACTGTGGAGCTGAAGAAAAGAGAAAGAAACAATAAAAATAAACTTGTTAATAACAGAATAACTACACAGCTGAGATAGTCGGTCCACCCATTCCAAACACATGTGGGCCCATTACACCACAAGCTCAGCCAGAGCCCACAGTGGCCACAATGCAAGGCATAAACAAGAATGGCCCCGCTGTTTGCATTCCTGGTGTCGGACATTTTAAGGCAGCACTGACAGATCTGTGTAAAAATATATACAAAATAAGTATGGACCGCACAGCTGGAAAATGTCATGTGGTTTTGAAGCTGATGCCACTGTTTACTAAATCAAGTTTAAATTCATTATCTTTGCCTACTCTCTGGTGCGTCTTGCCCTATTTTTCTGGTAACGTTGCATGTGCATTCCTCAGAGAAGACAGACGGACAGAAAGAAAAAGCAAAGGGGTCAAATGGTGTTCAGGAGGCCCTGGGCCGAGTGTTGCAGGGTGCTGCACTTGCACCCCTGAAAAATCTGTCCAAAGCATGTGACTTCAAACACCAGAAACTAGTAAAAACTACATCCATCTTTCATCATCACAAACAAGTAAAAATAACACGAGGTGAAGGGAGAAGTAAATCACAAGTGTACCACATTTCAGACCTGAGACCTGAAAGTTCATCCAGATCAAGTTAAAATCCCAGAGAGTGAAAGGAAAAGATCTGAAAACAAGTCATGATGCAAACAAATGAGATTATTTTAAAATAATCCTGACATACAGCGGTTGCAATTTTATGTTGTGGTTTATTGTGTTTGCTCAGTGGAATTGTTTGTTTACAACACAACAACACATTTAATGATTTTTATAATTGCATCTCATTAAGTCCACCAGTCCTGGTGTGCCACAGTAATAAAACAACACGCTGGTTCACGTTTATCTTTTCACAAAAATAAATCAAGGGCTTAGTCTGCTAATCAGGTACATGTCACCATCTGTAGCGTGACAGCAAATATACAGTACACATACATCAGTGTTTGTTACAGCAGCTTAGATCACGTTATCATAAATCAGCTATAAATACATGGAGGACACTGAGGCCGCACATTCGTCCTCAGGGGAAGATTCAGAAAGTTAATTCCACCGAATTAACAATCAAATATCTGGTACATGTGACAAAATTCAATGAAATACTGTTCATCAAGTTACAGTAAAAATCACTGGTGATGTTGACATTCATTGCCAAAAATACATTACACACACATTAACCTCTTGCACACACACAAACACACACATACAGTCCATCCATCAGGTGTTGTGGTTCTATTTCTACATTTCACACCTGGGAACCCAGTTTCTACTTACAGCTTTATGCACTCTGCCATGCATTAGCTACATCCAATCATGCTGATGACAAACTAGCTGTTGAAATGTGCTTGCAGCATCTGAGCCTCATGTAGGGCTGGGACTGTAGGGTCTACAATCATGTGATTTGCTGGAAGAGCCCCCCTCCTCCTCCCCCTCCTCCCACCTCACAGGCCTGCCCCTGAGTGGCCTCTGCTAGGCTATGTTTCCAGGAAAGGGGCCTACTGGACAGGCTGTGAGGCCTAGGCAGGGAGACATTGGCTCATTGAGAAAAACAAAAACAGAGAGGGGCGGTGGGAAGACTCTCCCCTCTTACATAACTCTGCCTCCATGACAGGGAGAGAGAGAGAAAAAAAAAAGTTCCCCGCCACAATGCAAAGAAAAACCTGTCCATCCGCCTCTCCTCGGCTTGCAAAGGCTGAAGCACTTCAGGACTGGAATTCGAGCAGCACTGAAACCAGCAGCACTCGCTTACGGTTGCACAATAGTTGCAACTCTTCAGACATACCACCACCACAGGCATGTCAAACACCAGCCACATCTGAATGTACACTGGGAATATTACAGTCAAGTCCTATCGCTGCATCTATTTATAATTTGGTTTGTTTAATATAATCATTTTGTGTCTCTGAAGCTGTAACAACACATAAAACATGATGTAACACACCATGTCATTTAATGTGTTGTTATGTTTTACAGCTCTGGTGGTGAGACATTTACTGTAGCTGAGGAGTTTCTCCTGTGACCTGCACTGCCCCCCCGTGGCCAAAAGAGAGAATGCCTGGAGATAACAGGGTTTCTGCGGGTCTTCAGAAGTCTTAAAAAACATTGAATTCAGTTTCCTCAAAAAAGGCTTAAAAGCTTTTAAAAAGTCTTAAATTCCACACAGAAATTTCCTCCCGCAGGCTGCGAGGACACGTTATACACTCACAAACTAAAAGTGTGATTGTGTCAGTGGACTATGAGGATTGTGGCATTTCAGTCAGCACCATCAGACCTAGCACTGTCACTCATCGACTCATAATGGCCATGTGCTGATTAAGCAAAAGGTAATTTTAAAAGACCTAACATTTTAATTGTCTGAGTCTGGGTTGCATAAATTTAAAGGATCGTATCTTTCGTCTCCCAGAAACGAGACGAAAATCAAACAGAAAATCAACCAAACAAAAAAAAGTCAAAGAAATTAAAAGAAATTATTGTTACTGCTGGACAGTAGTAAAAAAAAAGTTACACAATAATAAATATTTCTAGGCCACATCTTCTCTACTGGTTTTCCATCATACTGTATTATGTAATATACATAATGTGGCCTTTGATTGTGAAATATGTATTATGGTATTATATATGTGGTATGAAAAAGGTCTTAAATTTAACTTGCCGAACATGCAGAAACCCTGAGATAGTGTTCTGAATTTTCTCATCTAAACTGTTTTGTACAATCAGTACGTAGGGTGTGACTGAAGATCCCGACAATAACAAGACAACAATAACACTTTCTTCATTACTAAGAAAGTGCAGCGCTGTGCAAAAGTTTTAGGCAAATGTTTAGATTCTAGTCCATCACACAACACCATCAAGGAGGCGTTTGATCGGTAAGAAATTCATTCTGCTGCAGGACAACGAGCTCAAACATGAAACCAGAGTCAACTATCTTCAGAGAGGAAAAGAACATGGAGTCCTGCAGCAGATGGTCTGGCCCCCACAGAACCGGTCTGGGATCGCAATAAAAAACAAAAGACACTGAGACTAAATCCTAACTCTACAGAGGAACCACGGCAAGTTCTCCAAGATGCTTGGAACAACCCCCCAACATCAGCTGAAGTTAACTGATAAATAAAAACTGTTTGTGGCATCAGTGGCTGAAACGTCTGCACAGCTCTGTATGTTTGTATCGCACCATTCATACAAACTATTCATTCAAGTGACAGTGAACAAACTTCTCATATAAATAAATCAGCACCAAAGAAGACTAAATGTGGTGGGACAGTCAGGTCGCTCTGCCCAAAGCTGCACCTTTGCAATGAACGTCCGACACTGGTTTGACTCAGGAGTCGAACTCTGGCTGCTGCTCGATCAGAATGGTCGTGTCGTTCGCTCTCCTGGTGGTCGGATCCAGACAGGAAACTCCCAGAGCTATCAGACACAACCACACCTGCAGCACAGACCCAGACACACAGATTAGCAGTTAATCAGTACTTGACTGATCAGATGGCACAACAATACTTCCTTTTTCTGTTCTTTTCTATCTCTCCTAATTTGAATTTTCCTAACTAACAATTATTTTTATTATCAATTAAACCCAAGAAAATTGCAAAATGTATTTTACTATCATAGAAGGACAAGAAAATCAGCAAATACTGACACCCGGGGGACAAGAAGGAGTCAGTTAAAAAAAAAAACATATAAAAACTTTCATCAATTTTCAGCATTGTTGCAGATGGATTTGCTGTTGATCGATTATTCAACGAAATCTAATTTTTAATCTCAGTAACAACGGAAAAACAGGATGTAAAAGTTGTTTTGTCACACTTCTAAAATGATCCGATGATCAGATTTTCCTGTTTCCTGTTAACAGTTTTAAATGAAATACGACATGTTTAAGAGAACCAGACGACGGGCTAACAGGCAGCTAAAAGCAACAGCACTGTAAATATCTTTGGACAGCGTTATCTGGTGTTTCAGGATCAAGTTTCTGGAGGCTCTGGTTAAACAACCTTTATGTTCACAGCAGAACAGAACTCAACCACAGTAAATTCCTTCTTGCTTAAACCTCCCCCCTATGACCTGATGTTACCTACCAAGTATCCCACAAATGTCAGGTATGCTATGGTGAGGAACGCTGCCAGCACATACAGCCACACGCTGCCGAGTGTGGTCACATAAATCACGACGAAGTACATGTTGATGGCACACACGATCAGGATCACCAGCCCGCCTCCGATTTTAAACGCCCTGCAGGGAGAAGTTCAAAGGGGGAGAAAATAAAATGAGTGGACTATTATTTACCTTCGCATCTCATAATGCAGATAAACTTACAGTCCGTTGGCAAACTCGTTCATGAGAGACGGCAAACTGGTGAAAGTGAGGATAGGAATGAGGGCGAATGGCAACTGTGAGAGAAGAAATAAAAAAAGAAATATGTGATGTTTTCAGTGGAAAGTAACTGGTACTAAACCAGTAACCGGAGTACAATTTTCAGGTATTTGTACTTTACTTGAATGTTTCCATTTTCCGCTGCCTCATACTTCAAATATTGTACTTTGTACTCTACAACATTTATTTGATAACTTTAGTTTCAACTCACTTCTCAGACTAATAATACAAAATGTAATCATCAGATTCAGACTTTTTAAACTCAGAGGAAATTCACTAACTTCCCAGCAGGGAAGTTTGTAAGCAGTTAGAATTATTACAAACAAAACATGATCAGCAAATAAAATTTAATTCATTTTTGTAGTTCCCAACAGCAGATTAAAATTAGCTTCATCTTTACCAGCTGCAACATTAATAACAGCAATAAAGATGAACGGAAATCACATTTGTGAAATCAACCATGGAAAACATTTGAGATATTATAGAACATCTTTTTCTTATTTAATTTCCATATTTTATCATTTTGATATTTATTCAGCTGCGTTACTCTTTACTGTTACTTGCTTGAGGCGTTTGTACAAACCCTCTAAAAAAAAGGGGGAATACACAAAAACACTATATCCTACATTTCCCATAATGCAACTCAATAGCCTCTTTCATTAGACCCTCCCTGCCTTGGAAATGCAACCATCTTTTAGACTTTACATGGCCAGTTTGTAACACAGACTTTTGGTTTTAAAAACATTAGCTGATGACAATTAAAGTAAAATCTGTGGAGTGTCCCTTTAAATCTGTTTAACAGGTCGTTAGCAGCAAAAGTTGTAAATAACTTAATATTAAATAACTAGAAATGCATTAGGCTGTTATATGAATAAATCAGGGTACTGACTGATAAAGCACAGATAAAGGTGATCTGTAGGATAAAACAGGTGGTGAGATGGCGAATGCCTGGATGAAGGTGCCAGTGAACCCCCACCCTGCCTGACCTGCATGCTCTGCAGCACGTTGAGGAAGTCGTTCATGCCTGTAAGATGCTGCACATCCTGGAAGATGGCCACCAGCAGGGTGGGGGTGATGGCGAGGGAGCGGGTCAACAACACCCGGGCAAAACGCGACCATTGCAGGTTCAAGAAACCCTGAGGGCAGGAAAACACATCAGCCTGTGATGTTAACAAGAAAAACGCAGGTGTCTACAGCTGTTTAAGCAAAGTAAACAATGTAAAGCTACAGTCAACAAGTACAGCTAAAGATTCAGTAACAACATCTGACTGATGAGAGAAAATATCTGTGATGAAGGTGAAGGACAGGGATGATGTTTCCACTCTTTGTGCTGCAGTATATATGTATGTATGTGTGTGTGTGTGTGTGTGTGTGTGTACAGCCAATTCCTCCCTCCTTCACTGACCTCCATGACAAACTGGCCAGAGTACGTTCCAGTCATGGTGGAGCTCTGACCAGCTGCAAGAATCCCCACAGCCCAGATGTAAAGCGCCGCTGGGCCAAAGAAACAGCCCAGCACCACTCCCTGCCACAGACACGCAAACAAGGAGGACGATCAATGAAACCAACTTAGAAAAACAACTTCGGCCGCGTTACATAAACCAGAAAACAAGCACAGTCTCATGGTGCTTCAGTAAATACAAGATGTGGATGAAAGGACTATGCCATGTGAAAGGTGACACTAGCGGTGATAAACCCACAGAGAATAATCACTCATTGTTTTAGCATCTTTCAGCCCGCTGTTTTGGTTTAATGGTTGTATTTCACTCTTGCATTTAAAAACTTGCCTCAAGTCCAAGCATTAACTTCCTGGAGTGAACTTACCTCTTGATAACATGAACCCTGCTGCAGTAGCAGCATAGCAACAGCTTTAAACTCACCCCTCTATAGATGTCCACCTCCAGAGTTTCATTGTTCAGCGGGAACAGATGTGATTGAGGACTTCCGGACTGATTGCAGACGCTGTACTGGAATCAGAAAACAACACACACCTGTAGCACAGCAGCTGAAGAAATCACACACCTCTGAAACCTCAAAGCACAGCCTGAAATTTCACTACAGCCGCAAATACAGATACTCACCACCTCTATGTTTGTGCGTTTGTAGAAAGCCTCAGCAAAAACAGCCACCACAAAGACGTTAATGAGGAAAGAGACAAAGAGCGCGATGGTCGATTCAATGAAGAAATATTTGTTGGCCTCTTTCACTTCCTTCTTGTTCGAGCGATCCACTTCTCGAGACTGAAACAATATTTGGACACGTAACGATTAGCTGGTGCAGTCAGACAGAACAGGATCCGAAGAGGAAATGCCATAATTATCCAGCGGCTTCATCTCACCTTGACTAGAGCAGAGTGGAGGTAAATGTTGTGCGGCATGATGACGGCTCCCACGATGCCGACGGCCTGACCCAGCTGAACGGGCCCGCAGCCTTTGCAGTACGGCACGAACATCCCCATCAGCAGCTGGCCTTGGTCTGGACTCACCGTCACATACTGACGGACAGGAAGCAGCGAGCAGCTGAATACACTTCAAAAGCTTGTGTGGCCATTTTTAAAATGTAAATGAGGAGGAATCTGGACGCGCAAGCAGCACCTGGTGGTTTTGCACCACCTGCTCACCAACTGAGAGACGAGTTAAAAAGTGTGTTGGTTGGTGCCCGGTCTTGGAAATTTTTAAAATGTTGGCTCTGTGGTTAATATTTCCTGCTGTCTGATCTGTTTGGGTTACAAGGTCGGTCCAAAAACATTTTAATTTGTCCAATATGTTGATGTATGACCAAATACCTCCAAAAACATATGTCATTCGTGTACTGTTTAGTGCTAATTTGCAAATATTAGCATTCTAACACATGCAAAGACGGATTGTAACAAGATGGTCAAACATTTGAGGAGATAACAACAAGAACGGGTCCTAAAAACATGTGTACCTATTTTTAAATATCAATCTGATGATTTTGACAAAACAGGTTATAAAAATACTAGAATTCCACTATAAATGCCATATAAAGATGACATCTTCTTCTGGTTAGATAATTACAACAATGTATGACTTCAAATGTATAAAAACTTAAAATGCACAACAATAATGATTATAGGGATTTACAGAAAAATATGACCTCTAATATTTGTTGTATCACATTTGATACAATTATTTTGAACATGACATATTTTAGCACGATTTATTTTAGATATGGGTGGGGCAAGCAGCAAGGTCAACCTGTTTAATGGACCCTCATCACGTATGTAGACATGTTTAATGTTTGTACCTCATATCCAAATGTGATGGCCATGATAGTGATGAGCAATCCAAAAAAGGCTTCCAGCTTCCTCAGACCTGCAGAGAAACAACGTATTTCACTGTAATTTGAAAACGATCCACGTAAAACAGTGAAAGCGTGGGAGGACGTGACAGAGAGCGACCATGACGTACCATACTTGTCCAAGAAGAGGAAGACAAAGGTGTCCATGATGGTGATGAGGACACCGCCCCATAAAGGGATCCTGTGGGTGAAAACACACCAAAGACACAAACATTGGAAATAAGTGAATATCCAATTAGTAATCAAGTGATGTTAAAGCTCTAATCAAACTGTGATCAATGTTTGAGTCTGCATCACCTGCCAGAAGAGAGAAGGTTGAAAGCGATGGCACAGCCGATGACTTCCTGCATGTCCGAGCCAATGATCGCCAGCTCCACCATCAGCCACAGGATGATACGAGGCACCTGGACACACGACACAGGTGAGTGTAGCTGTAGATGTTACGCTCCATCACTGGAACTTAACTCAAATCAAGGACCAGCAGTCAGGATCTCTCTGGTTCCCCTAATGCATGGAAGTGTTGTGGAGTACCTCCTGATTCACCATCATTCAGGTCACATTATTATATTAAACACAATCCATGCTGGCAGTAACACAGCAGAGATGATGATCATAACAGCTCCAAAGGAAACAAAAACCATAATGTGGATCCACTTGGACCTGAACCTGTTGACCAGCTCTGGAGCCCCCTGGTTGTGCCCCAATCCAGCTTCACTGCCCAGTGGTACTATTGTCAAACTTTGAATGTGTTGTTCAAGCTTAAGGTCTTTGAGTTATTAGCACTGACATAAAAAAAAAATCGGAGTTAAATTCAACAGTTCAGACGCATCAGTCCATAAAGTCAGTTTCTTTTCCATTGTCAGTGAATTGTTCCCAAATCAGCGTTTCACCAATTAGAAACTTGACCCATGGGTTTTAAATGGAGGAGTTTATGTACATAAAGATCGGGTGAAGTGGCTGAACCATCCAAAAGACAATCCAAACACAAGAAAGAGCCCCAGTAAAAGATAAAAGACACAAACTTGAGCAAATGTTGTCCAGTTCACGTCGCTGTTTACATATTTTTCTCACATGTAATGTAAAAGAGGTCACATGATTTTTTTGTCATGTGGTCAACAGTTGCTTTTCCTCTTCAGGTATTAGAGAAGCAGAAACATGTTTACACAAAGCTGGATTTAGAAGTTTATCCACATGAAAGCTTCATTCAGTCACTGTGAATTTAACTTTTACATTTTAAATGCCACATTTACATTTTCTTGCACATTCGATAACTATGCTTGACTTAACATTCGATCTGAGTTTTTTTATTATATAATCAAAGGATTACAGTTTCTGCAACAGCAGAGCTGGTTATGCAATGAGGCAGTTTCAATAAACCAGGACGTCTGCTTACAGCCTCTTATTTAGATCCATGCAGAGACAACGCTGGTTCCACATTGTATTTGTGCCAATCGCAGAACAGAACAGTGAGTAAACGCAGTGAGCGTTGACAGAGAGAGGGGATACTTCATGCAAAAAGGAAGTCGTTAACAGCCGAGACTAGATGTGTAACAGACTCACAGTGTGATACTGGCGGTGGCAGACTTCAGCCAGGTGCATCCCGGTGACCACGCCCAGCCGGGCCGCCAGCCTCTGCAGCAGCAGACCGATGATGGTGGCGCCCAGCAGCACCCAGAGGAGCTGACAGGACGAGAACAGAGGCTTCATCAGTTCAGCACCCGCGTTCTGAGCTCAAACAAGAGTCTGATGTTGTAAAGTATTGTTCATATATATATATGCTCTGTTCATTTCATTTGAACAGAGCTACAGCTGCTTATTTAGTACACATACACATGGTTACCTACAGTAGTTTTCTGAGGAATTATGCAAAAGTGCTTATCCAAACCTTTATTTTTTTTAGGCCCTGTGCTCATGCCCATTTTTTAACATGTATAACAGGTTTTTTTTTTGTGGCAAATCTAAAAATGATAAAGGAAGTCTGGTTTTATTCTTACATCATGCTCTTATTCTTCTGCCAGGGAGGTTATACTTTCACCCACGTGTGTCTTTCTGTTTGTCCATAGAGCTGGATGATACATCAACACTGTATAGTATTTATATCCTCATAGCAGACCCACAATCATCTGGTGCACATTTCTTGTTGCCTTTTCTTCTCCTCAGCTCTCCAGTAAGGAAACATTTCAAAAAACATTTTTAAAATTACTGTAGCTGATTGAAATTTACCATCTTTGATCATTGTAGCCACAATACTACTAACAATTTCTCAAAAAAAGTAAACAGGTTTGCCTGTACCAAATTCATCCCGACAGAACTGGCAGTAGTGTCTCAGAAACAAGATAAACAAGAAAAAAGTCATGTTTTTTGTCAGTATTTTGCAGCCTTGTCACTGTGAATGGCTGTCTGAATGGTGTACCTCAAAAACTTGAAAAGAATCATTTAACACTGGATTGTCTCAGTCACTCTTTCACCACCCTCTATGAATATTCACTCCACCTCCCGTTCACTTTCATTAAACCTCAGGTGACGAATTCAAGATTCCGGTTTTGGAAACGCAGGGCAGAGTTTGTCTTTGTTAACCCACAGATTCCCTGGTTACAGCTTCTTAATTGTGAGGATTTGCAGTTTTTCTCTGTCTTATGTGATCGTGAACTGAACATCTCAGGATTCTGGTCTGTCAGTCAGAAAAAACTAGCAATCTGAAGTCACTTTAAATGAGAAAGTAATCTGCAGTTTCACTGATAATGCAAATAATCATTAATCGCAGCCCTACCTTGAAGCCAGCTTTAGCACCAGACTGCAGGTCAGACTCGATGTTACCTGGGTCCAGGTACGCTATGCTCATCAGAAACCCTGGCCCCGTGAAGGCCCACAGCTTACGGAGGCTAATACCCCTCTGCAGGAGAGAGACATCAGCTGAAACACTAACAACGTCAACGGGATCTAGGCTGCACATTAACATCACTTTCAGTTAGCAGTTATATCACAGTATCAATATATTGTGTAAAACAACACAGGAGAAGAATGTATGTTTTTAGTTAATCCAGCATTTTAAAGGAATGGTTTGACATTTTACGCAATATGCTTATTGGTTTTCTGGCACCAAAAAAAAAAACAAAAAAAAAACAACACCGACATAAAACAGTCCTGTTGATTTGAAACCTTGCTCACACTGGTCTAATATACCAAGATATATTACAGTGAAGAGCTAATCACCACAGTACAAACTGTATAAAAAATCTCTCAAATTTATATATTTATATCTTCATACGTCCCTCCCCTACTCTTTCAGTATTGGTGTTTCCAAACATGGCACTGGTCGGTTACCTCGCTGTCCTCCTCGGGAACAGGGACCCTCTGGTCAAAGTACGTACTAGGAACAGGCTCATTCTCCTGTTTCGGGAGGAAACCCCGGGGAGCAGAGACTGTGTGGGTGTGTGTGGTCTGGATCACGGTTTTCTCTCCCACGACATCACCCGCTGAAATATGACACAAACATGGTGCGGGGATATGAAAACGAGGGTAAAAAAAAAATTCATGTCAGTGTTTAAGAGAAAAAGAAGAAGAGACACCTCTCTCTCTCTCTCTCTCTCAGCGCTGAGGGGATTTGTTATATGATGGCAGAGATGGCACTTCCTGTAGCTGAATAAATCCCTCAATGAAAGGTTTTAAGTATTTCACAAAAAAAAACTGTCTACAAAATAAACATGCCCACCTTGTCCTCCAGTTTGCTCTTCCTCCTGATCTGTGGGACCACTGGGAGGCAGAGAGGAGATGTGGATGTCCTCGGGAGGGGGGCTGACTGGAAACAGGTAATTATACTGGGATTATAGTCAAAACAAAACAGAATCCTCCTCACACACTGAAAACCATGAGAATGAACGTCGAGCTCTGAGCTTCGAGCAGGACAGAAAACATATGAAGAAGCGGAGGACGCAGCCTGGGTCGATACGCTGGGTTAATTCTTCGTTTGACTTCAGGCCGAGCTCTGACTCTGTCGCTGCTCTGGGACACGATCTCACCGTAGAGCAGTACTAAAAGTTAAAGTTCACATTGTGCACAGTTTCCCGTTTCAGAATAACGTACATGATGTTTTTGGACTATACTTACTGTATTAATGTGTGAGCCTTGCTTTAATCTTGCAGCTGGTAAAGGTGGCACTTTATATGTCGTTGTGTAGCTTGTAAAGAGGACAGCGGACAGAACCATTTTGTGTTCATTTTTAAGCAAGAACTCCAATCTTTCTTCGGTTGTGTTGTCCGGTGTGAGAATTTTATTCAAAGTGAATACCTTTTGAAGACATCACCTCAGTGATGTGAACACAATCTTAACTAAAATATCAAAACTAGACTTTGACCCTCTACAAGATCAGGAAGGATCCATCTCAGTATCAGGGCTGCAACTACTGTTTTCATTATGGATTATTTTTATGTTTTTGCATGTTATGTTTTATGTTTTTTCTGCCATATGTGTACTTTTTAAAGTTTACACACACACACATAAACATATGTTGTTTTGTCAATTAATCATTTTGCTTTAAAATGCCATAAAATAGTGAAAAACATTGGATTTTGGAGCATGGGTTGGACAGTGCTGCTGCCAAATTAAAAAGTTAAAGTTACTTGTTTGGTCCAAACTGTTCGTCCAAGTGTCAGAGACATTCAGTTTACACACAATCACACAACACAAATGAATTAAGCACATATTCACATTTGAGACTCATTGATTAATCGACCATTCAGAGCAGCTCTTCTTCATACTGAACCCTAAAACTTTTACTTTCACATGGACTGAATCTGAGAAGTCGCCTGCTGTGACCAGGTGATAATCCAACTTTGCTTTCACAGCAAAACTACGAGTTCCTGAGACAGTTTTATGGGTTGTAACAATATATTATATTATGTTGTATTATATTGTATTATATTACACCCCAGGAAATGACAAATGCCATTAAGCATGATAAAATCAATATGAACTTTGTGACTCCTATAAATCCTTGTTATAAATGCTCTAAATATATCTGGGAACTTGCTTGGAAAAAGGAAAAACCTTTCACAGCAGAGAAACGCAGTCAGAGCTCAAACTCACCTGTCCGCTCGAACGAGAACAGCTTCATCGTGTGCGGCGGGAATCGTCTCCTCAAACTCTGCAAACTTCTCCACATCAGACGAATCGAGCAGCAGAGATCATTTCCCCACCTCCTGGCTGTCTTGTACGTTGGACATCGTCCCTCCGACTGCAGGTGTTGACTCACCGGACAGGTAAGTACGGATCGGAGGGAGGAGGAGGGGTCGGAGGAAACCGCTTGAGGACAAAGTCACAGACAAGGCCAATGTTTGAGCAATGAACCCGTTGTTCCCCAGTAAACCCGTTTCTACCACGTGACCCGGTTTATACCATTAACGGCCTGAGCTGATCCTGCACCTGGGTCCTGGAGGGGTCTCAGATTACCAAAATAAAACTGATGTGAACCAGGTTATTATTTTTTTAATTATAACTACAGTTTATTTTGAAATGTAAACACGCCTTTAATCCAGAAACGAGAACGTTTATTCACCCATCCATCTTCCCGTTAAATGATCAGAAGCTAAATGATCGGTGTAAATATCATGTTTTTGCTTCTTTCAAAATAAAAGTCTGAGCAAAAACCATGGTTTGTTTCCGGCTACAAGTTTCAAAATAAACCCTCTTTTGACACGGATAGATTTTTTTTTTTTTTTTTTTTTTTTTTTTTGCTAAAATGACAGTTTTTATCTGGGGCAAGGCAATTTGTGTAGTTATGTATGTGTTCGTTTGTTTTTGTTGCTTTATATCATAAAAGTTAATTCAGCCTGGAATATGTATTATATAAACAAGCATAAATACTTAATGAGTGAAAACTGACAAAACAAAAATGAGAGGAAATAAACATAATTTTGTCTTTTATCATTTAATACTCATCCGTAATAACCTCTCACAACCCTTTGAGACCCACTGATCTAAGAAATTACTAAAAAGATAATAAGGAACATACTGTACCTATGAATCTGTATTGATGTCATTCTAGACCCTAACCAGTCAGTACAGCAGCCAGGATTTTAGATTAGAGTTGAAGCAATTAGTAGATTAGTCAAATGAAATAATTTTAATCTGCAACTATTTTAATAATAAAGTAATAATTTCAGGCACTTTCAAGCAAAAATTACAAGAATGTGCTGGTTCCAGCTTCTCTTCTTTGTCATGTATGAAAGCATGTATGTTACCTTGAAAATGTGTACTCACCTCCTGCTGCAGGTTTTTGTACGCCCTCTAGCAGCAGAAGGTAGTATGTGTTGTTTTTAGGTCCTACAAAGAGATAAAATGGTCTCACACTGAGGGAGTGGGTGACAACAACACAAACAGCCACTGGGTGGCGACAAATGCTGACTGATTTACATCCAGGAGGAGCATATCCACACACTACAGATACACTTTTCTGTCCATGTTTCAAATAAACACCCACCACAAACCAAATGTTGCACAATTTTACCAGAGGCTCCCAGTGATAGATTGCTGCAGACATCGTGTTCTGACAACCTGTGCTCAGTCATCCTCCTCCAACCCTGATATGTCTATTTCACAGCAAACGCTTTGATGCGTCGCAGCAGGAAAGTCCCAGGTGTTTCTAATAACATTAATGATGGCTCCGTTCAGTTCAAGTACCCCATGGCAGTGTGACAGCAAGCCAGCATAAAAAATATCAGGACCCTGAAATTGAAGCAGCTACATGGAATTCAGCCACTGTTAATTTTATTATTCACACCTGTGCTTTACCTGCTGCAACCTGTCAAAATGTCATCAGCATCAGCTGTACTTAGTTCTTATATTTCAGAATTTAGCATGCTAACACACTAAAGTAAGATGATGAATTTGGTAAACATTATACCTATTAAATATTCATGTTAGCATTGTCAGTGTGAGCATGTTAGCATGCTAACGTTAGCATCTAAGAGTCTGGCTGTAGACTCTTATTTTATTACCCATGTTCCAAACATTATAATGCTTTTGGGAATATAAAATGTGTCACTCTGTGTATGCAGGAGGATTTTTCATCATTCAGGAAAGACCCAGCACAGTGAAGCTTTGGTGAACTGGATATCTTAGAAATGACAGCTGTGTGACAATGACAATGTTGAGCTAGGGATTGTCAGGGATTGTTATGAAATATTTATATAAATATATCAGGTTTGGATAAGACGTCACCAAGATAAGGCATTGATAACTACAATCAACTGGCAAATGTTTGCACGCTAACACGCAAAGCCAAGATGGTGAACATGGTGAACAACCAACCTGCTAAACATTAGCATTAGCATTTAGCACTGTCAGTGTGAGCATGTTAGTATGCTAGCGTTAGCATTTAGCTCAACAGTGTGATGACTGTTGACTTAGTATTGTTCTGTTCTTCATTTATATAAGGACCAATTTGTAATAAAGGATGAATGAACAAATGAATGAATGAATCATCACCATTTAGGTTATTAAATATCCCACAGAGTCACCATATGAAAGCTTGAAATAAGTCAAAACATAACTGCGGTGCTCAGCAGGAAATTTATGGTTATCTTCTTGTATTTAATTACATTGAACATTCAGTAGATTCATATATTTTTCCAGTGGATTTATACTTTGTGGTATCTGTATCACCTCCACCAATTAGTTATCACAGGAATGCAACAGTCCTGTATTGTACTGTCCAAACTATAACAGCTGCAAACAGCTGGTGACTTTCTTCATTATCAATGAATCTGCTGTCAGAAAGTTGTGACAAATGATCACCAGAGCTCCAAGTGATGTATACAAACATCCTAATCTTTTTCTGACGCAGTTTACCATGACATAGAAACAGCTAATCATTACATTGGAGAAGCTGCAACCAGAGAATGACTAGAGGTTTTTTTTTCCTTCAAAAGAACTCAGTTAATTGACAACTTTTTTCTGATTAATTTCCTGTCGATCCACTAATTGAACTACTCATTGCAGGTTTCATCTGATCAAATTAGGATCTGCTTGCTAGGGATTTCATTTTACCTGGGGTTCAGTCAGTTTAAACACATTGGTAAATAAAGGATGACCCATTTTATTTCTCTATAACAACATCACCCCACTACATTTTCACACCAGAAAACGTCACACTCAGACCTCGCATGCTTTAAGCTACAGATGGGTTAAAGAAGAGACCAAGTGAGACTGATGAGTAAGAGATCATCTGATCCCCATTTTTAATCCAATAGTTGACTTATTATCAAATCTGAATCAGCACACAGCAGCAACAATCTGTATTTTAGCTGAAATAGCTGTAACACACTGCCATTTGTCATGTCGACAAAAATTTGGTGCAATGAAATCAGATGTTTTTAAAGTGTTTATTTTGGCAAGCACCATTCGAAATAGAGCAAATTTGTCATGTGCTTATGTTATGTGATGAAGAATAAAATTATATACCCATGCAAAATTCCCTGTGAAATGTACATACGCATCTTTATTGCAGAAAGGTTAAGTGTCACTGAAATCTTACTGATTTCTTTTTTTTTTTTTTTCATTTTGAATTTTTTTTTTTTCAACTTGTAATGACTTATTGTTCTGTTGTCTCCCCCGTGTCTCCTTCATGTTTGTTTGTTTCAGTTTTCGGTCTATTTACCAGCATTGGTTAGCTTGTAGAAATTTTAAGATCATTATACATAGTTGTCTGGAAATGCTTGGTACGTATGGAGTTACATGATTTTCTCTAAAATCATACATCCGTACAAAATCAAAGTGAGTAAAAAAAAAAATTCCCAAAAAAGAATAGGTACAAATCAAATCAAGAGGATCAAAAAGAAGAAGAAAAATGTCTTTGTGCATCCTGATATTGAACTGGAAAAATCCTCTCATTGTCTTGGATTAGGTTATAAAGCCTGTTTACACTTTCTTCCCCCTCACATTTCATGTTTGATGTCTTTTAATGCTTTTTTTGTCCTTATTTTCATCAGTTCTTTAATTATTGAAAAGGAGCATCTGGCTTCCTTTTGTTGTACGAAACAAGAGGAGAAATCCTCAAGTGTGTGCTGTCTGTTGATGCTCCGGGCATCGCTCAGCTCCTCACAGGACTCCTTTTACCTACGTGAGTCCGTAGTATTTAATATTAGGTCCATTAAGTCCCTCCACTCATTTACATCTGGACACAAAGACGTGGTCTATTCCATCGCACGTGCCCGGTCTGCCTCATACGGTGGTGACCCTCATCACCACCTCTCGGTTGGCAGCTGCGCTGATCCGGGGGTCGTTGGGCCTCAGTTGGCTCAGGATGTGCAAGATGGTGTATCCACAGTGGTGGTTCAGAATAGTTCTTAGCCTCCTGCTCTGTCGCCCACCGCTGCTACTGGCCAGACCGTGAGGGTTACTGCGAGATCCACGGGCCCCCGTCTTACTGCTCGAACTCACCGGGTCACCCAGGTCCTTTGATTTCTCATAGTTCAGTACTTTCCACTGCTGATTGACAGCTTGCCATCGTTTGAAGATTCGATACACTGATGATCCCTCGTGAATGATAAGGCCTGAGCAGAAAAAAAAACAGGAGGAAAGGGTGAAGGACAGCGTGTGAAAGCCAATGAATTCCCACTGCTTTACATCTAAAATCATGGTAAAAGGGCCCGCGAGCTGCAATCAGCAGCATAGGTAGGAACTTTCCATCTCGCTGGTGGATGAGAATAGACAGTTGGCAATAATCACAGTGCAGATATCTGATGCCATCTGTTCTCAGTGTTGTCTTACACGGGCAACTCACAATTACACATGAACAGTCAAACAGGTTGCTCCTACAAAACAGAATCTGTTGTTCTCCGCGATATCAAAATTTGCTTGGCTTTTCTTCTACCTCTGCACCATCTGCTTATTTAGTTTGGTAATTTTGTATGACCTTAGCCAACAGAATGAGAACTGAATACATGTTTTTGTCACCATGTTGGTTTGTCCTTGCATAATGCAACCAATATTTATTAACAGTTTTTGTTGTTGTTCCTAAGCACCTCCTGCTTTCTTTGCTACTCTTCTTGCTGTCTAATGCATCTCTTATGTGATATTCTTATACGATTCATCTATAACTGCTGCTGCTGATGCTATTTATGATTCTGATGTTTGACTTTATGTTTGTATAACTTGGTGTCCGTCCTTTACCTATGCAGACGATATCCATGAAGCCGTACATGCCATAGCAGATTTGGAAGAGCAGGTCCTGACGCTGCCACTTGGCTGAGGGGCTGAGGGAGGACCAGATGAGCCAGGAGATGCTGGCAATGAGGAACAGGGAGCCCAGAATAATGGCCGCTATCTGCACCTTCTCAATCACCGTCAGAGAGATGGCCTGCCACTGGAAAGGAGAAAAGAGTCTAAATCAGCAGAGGAAGCAAAAGCAACCAATACAGCAACGTAAACAATAAGCAGAAGTCCTGCATTCATAATTCTGCTCAAATCCAGGTTTCATTTTGGTCATTTTTGCTGACAATACAAAATACACCTATAAAAATTTACAAATCTTTAATGATAATCAGTCAAAATATTATTATAGAAAAATTTAAAGTTGTAAAAAATATTGTTAAACTATGTTTACACAGAAAAAAATGTAAGAACTAAAAGTATAATACAGACTATTTACATGTAAAGTCATTTTACCCTAACGTTTTGTGCCTTTTTTGTTGAAAGTCTGTTTGCCTGCACTCAAAATATGGTTTGTCTCTTGTCTCTACATGGTATATAAATAAAGTTATTACATAGATGTATTTACTGATAAACAGATGTACTTAAGATGATGTTAAAGTATTACAAGTAAAAGTACTTGTTCATTAATTATGTCTCCTGTAACTGATGTAAAGTATTACTATATATGACATTATTAGATCGTAAATACTGATGCATCCGTGTGTAAACAGCATTTTACTGCTGTAGCTGCTCTAGATGGAGCTGGTTCAAACAACTGTATATACAGTTCCAAAAGTAGGGGTCGGGCCCCTCAGAAGGGTCACAATGTAAATCTGAGGGGTCGTGGGATGATTAATGTTCTTTTCTCTGATTTTTGCTTTTTTTGTGAAATACTGAAGATAATTTTACGTCTTTGGAAGTTTAGAGGAGAAATGCACTTATATGTGTGGGGCCATAACCCAAAAGTGTTGGGAACCACGGGCTTAATATTTAAATCTTAATCTTATAAAAACAAGTACAATAGCTGTGTAGTAGAAGTATACAGGTGAATAAAAGGGACATACTTAAGTAGAAGCACAGTACTTGAGTAAATGTGCTTGTTGTTCTCTATCATTGGTCGATATCATATCTCACCGGACAGAGAAATCTACATATATATACGAGTGCATGATGTATACACATACATTAACAAATATGTCAGACAAACAAACAAACACGCACATGGCACCTTCTCAATAGGCTTTAGAACCATTGGCTGCCTCTGAGAGGACAGTGACGCAGAGGGAAAATGTGTCAGTGCAATATGGCAAACCGTCTTCACAACACAGTGATGGATCGAGATCTGTTCTCGCTCTAGTTCGAGGTTTGAGTCTGATAAGGTGCCGTTTGTATGTTGTGTATGTCATATTATATATTATCCGTGCAACAGGATCTCCACGCCTGATTCACTCGTTCACACCGTGTTTGTGTTTACACGCATGTGGAGAAAGAGTTTACACATCCACACACTATCACCACCTTGTTCATGTGATATTCATCCGGTACCTGAACCCCAGTCGAAAAGCTTTTTAGATGGGTTTTGTGAGGAAACTGATGAGGAGACTTTTTGCCAAACCAAACTGAACAGAGCCATGCTGTGCTGGCCTGTTTGTAAGTACACTCACATGTGCAGCATGAGTCAGATTCATCTGGACGGGCACAGTCTCAATGCTGCAGTGGCTTTTTAGTTCAAACTCGCCAACAGTAATAATCCGAGCGGGAAGTGTGAAGCTTTGTTTTCCCTCAGATTGTTTTTCTTTTTGCTGGAATCTGTAGCTCAACAGTTGTTGTTGTTGTTGTTCGTGTGCAGTGCAGATTTCCTTCACGTTACCTGCAGAGGGTTCTTGGTGCTGATGGCCAGGACCTGGTACTTGAAGTAGCAGAGCTCGCAGCTCCAGGAGCCTCTCTCGCTGATCCAGCGGATGAGGCAGGGCTGATGAGTGCAGCGTACGGAGCCGTCGCAGCGGCAGGGGCTCAGCAGCTCGCCCTGCAGGACAGACAAGGAAAACACCTGGATCTTAATCATTTAGAGAGTAAGAATGCATATAAGAATGTTTATCCTCAATTCTGCTTTAAATTCAAAGAGGTGAAGCATAAAGAATTTAACTTGATGTACCCTGATTTTAATATTGAATATTATATTAAAAAAAAGCCAAATTGCCAAATTTATTCCAAACAACTGATGTGTCCCTTTAATCAAATATTTCAGCCACTCTCAGTATTTGAAGCAGTAAAGCAATAGAAGAGCTAATAAAAACGGTGTTAAACTTGTTTTATGAGTGAGGGACTGATGGCGATATATATCCTGTATAAACAAGGCTTTGACTGTCTTGGTTACAGTTTGGTAAATTGTGTAAGAACATACAAAATAAACAGCCACAGTCAACATGTTTGTGAATAAAAGACCCCTTCCTGTTGTCAGACTAACAAAAACGATAATGTTCCCTCCTGATAATTTTCATACAGTCCCTAAAAAGCAGGCAAAAGTGGCTTTTAGGTCAAATCCACTGACTCTGCAGCACCTGAAGCCCATTGGTATATTCGCCACATTAAGGATGACCACACTCAGACTGTCACCACCATTCACGGTCAAACATCCATTTAGTCAGAATCTGAGGACACGTTTTGCATCAGACGTCAGCAAAACTCCATGGAAAGCAAAAGAAAAACACACGGCTGAATTAAAACCTTTAAAACAGCAGCGTTGGGGGAGAAATATCGGAGTGAATCATTTGTAAATCAATGAATGGGCACAGCTTGATGCGAGGCCCAGTTGGCGAAGGGGCATGTTAGCACTCGGCAACAGCAGCAGGGAGCGGTGAGGCTTCAAGGGCAGGCCGACGAAGGAGAAAGGAGCTGCTGAAGCCTGACGACGGTTCACACAAACTCACAGTTAACCTCAGTCAACCTCATAACAAACTTACACCTCTCAGCGAACACAAACATGTCTGCAAAACATCAAGCACACATATCGACTGTCAGGTAGGTGGAAGAGTTCACTTCTGTGGTGTTATATTCAAAGGTTGTGATTTTGAAAAAAAAAGGAAGGAGACGCAAAACAGGGACCAAATTTCCTGATAAAATTTTTTTTAAAGGAATAGTTTGACATTTTGGGAAATGCACTGATAGCACTTTCACATCTGTACGCTAAGAATATGAAGCCACAGCCAGGAGATGGTTATCTTAGCTTAGCTTAGCTTAGCTTAGCATGAACACTGAAAGCAGGGAGAAACAGCGAGACTGGCTCCATCCAAAATATACCTGCTACCACCTCTGAAGCTCACTAATTAACATGTTCTGTCTCATCCTGGAAGTCACTGCTCTCAGCCAAGAAACAGTCTGGCATTAAACCACAACACACACATGCACTTTGCTTTTTTCGTATGAAATGAACAAACTAGATGAGATGAGTTAATTAATGTGCTTTAGAGCTGATTTTGTTTCCTCTGGACAGATCCAGGTAAACTGTTTACCCCTGTTTCCAGTCTTTCTGCCGAAGTAACCTAAAGTCACCATCTCCTGGCTGCAGCTTCATATTCATCCAACAGCAGTGATCCTCTGATCTAACTCTCTGCAATTGAACACATTTCTTTTTCTTAGCAAAAATGCCAAAAATTCACAGGTACCAGTTTGTCAAATGTGAATATTTTCCAGCTTCCCCGTTTTCCTTGATATTAAACTCCACCTTTTGGGGTTTTTCTCACTGTTGGTCCAACAAAATGAAAGAATCTGAATATGTTAACTTGGGCATCAGGGAATAACAACAGGTGTTTTCCACAGTTTCTTTCAGATTATTAAAGAAATAACTGCCAGATGTGCTGCTAATGAAACCAGTTCAGAGTTTTTCTGTGTTAATTACTTGACACACAGGAAAAGATTAAAGCTGTTTGATAAAAATACTTTACAACTAACTACAATGCAAATGAAAACAGTCACGGTCTTAAAGCTTCATGCTGACCCATCACTGCTCTGTAATACTGCAGTACTGTAATACTGGTAGTACTACTACAGGTGCAACTGATGGTGCAATAAAGTGACTCTACCCACATTTTACTAACTCAAAAAAGAGAATTTAGAATTAAGTTATCTTTCGTTCTTTGTATCGACTTCAAAAATGATGGAAACCAAGTTTAATAACAAGCAGAATCAGCTGATTTTAGATTTTTTAGATTAATTTCCAAATATCCAGTTAACATCAGTGCTCATCCAAATCTTTCGCTTTGTAAATGCTGATTCAGAAAACGTGAATCAGAATATGTTTACACCAACTTTCCAGAGAAGTACCTATTTAATCAATACAGGTTTTATGCTCCAGAGAACTCCACTGACACAAATAATGGCTCATATTTATTTTTCTGTCCATCTGCACTGTGTCGTTCCCCCATCTGGCTCGTTTGACCTTCCCACTTATAATAAAAGACTTGAAGTGTCCCACCGCATAAAATATTGGGTTTGGCGGATGAGCCACATGCCACTCATAAACTTTAAAATAACTCGCCTGCTGACATTATAAAGATAAAACAGAGAAGGTCAGAGGAATATGAGGAACTAAATAAAAACAATATGAAAGCAAACATTTCCAAAATGTCAAGCTGTTGTTGAAGGAGTGTGTGTGTGTGTGTGTGCTGTGAGGAAACATTTTCAGGCTGAGATGAGAAAGTTAATGTCATGATCAACTAGAACAAAATACAAACAAAGACCTTTAAAAGCTGTGATTGTGATTTTAAACCATTACCTTAAACAGAGGCTGTTTAAGCAGGAACATGTGACCAGTAATTAAGACGAAATTTATGTCTCATCTGAAGCCAAAATCGAGAGGAGCATTTTCTGGAGCTCCTCCATTTCTGATGAATAAGAGGCCGTATTTTAGACCCACATGGTACCCAAAGGGATTTTCTCTGCATATGCATCCAATTATCACTATTAAGTAATAAAATGCACTTATAAGCAAAAGCTCATGTTGTTTGCATTCACAGTTATTCAGAGTGCCTCCTGAGTTTATCCCAAAATAAAGTTCAAGATCAGCGAGTGTTGTTTGATGTTCACAAATATTGATCATCCTGCCCGAGATCACAGGACGTACATGACCGAGTTTAGCTTTGGGAAACCAAACCGAAGGTGTGAAGGTTGTTTTTGATGCACAGGAAACTAAATGACTGAAAATGCAGCTGCTTCAGGGTGAGAACTTTGTACCGTATGTCCAAAACAACCTCCGCAGTAAACAGGCCTTGTTTTGAGCTTAATGCAAAAGAAAATGTTCGGGTTTGAGAGTTTACTCAATGCTAACAGAAGTAAAAAAAACTTTAAATTTACCAGACAACTGCAATGTTGTCACAGAAAATAACACTAATACACTAATAATAATTTTTATTGGTGTTTTTAATAAGCTAATAAGTTTTACATTGCTCCCCTCAGTGCTATTATGCTGAGGGGGCCAGTAAAAAGCTATTCAGTGTACCAACTAAATCAAATCAAACCGATCAATTAACTGAAAATAACTGAGTGAAAGTGGAAGTGAAGCATTTTTTAAATTAAATGCTTCTTTTTCATTTGCAGTTTCTCCCTTTTTAGAGTCAGTGCCTTTACCTGAAGGGAAAACACAGCGTAAAAAAAAAACACACACACACATAACAAGACACAAAAGGTCACATCTGGACAAACAGGATGAACTCATACCAAAATAAAAAAAAATAGAGCATGTAGTGATATAATCTGTTTGAGTGAACAGTGAAGTCAGCTGTAAAGATACATCACCCTTAAAGTTGACCTACTTCCAAATTTCAAAGGTTAAGGCTTTAGTTTTACTGTATTTTTCCTACTGTTAACAAATCCCACGAAAAAACAAAACCAGCAACGTGTCTCTGGATGCTCTCTGACTTCCCTAAAACCCTAAGACCACAGATTCCCTCTGAAGATCTTAAATCTTTAAAAACAGGTGACAAAAGTATAATTTCATTTTCTAAAAATGCAGAATAGTTCTATAAAAACATCTGTAGTTTTTATCAAACGTAACTTTAAGAGCAGTAAATAGAGCATTAGGTGGGGACTATTTTCAGATGCGGATTAATACACATTTGGTCACTTGCTCTTAAGAGTATTTACAGCAGCCAAAAATAAAACTCCAGCACCCATGTTCATCTCAGTGAAGGAACATGTCGGCCAATCTAACACTGTGGCTCTAAAATGTGTTTTTAGAGTCACTTCAGCAAAAAAAAAAGGAAGTGACAAAGGTCTCTTTCCTGTTTGAAACCAGTAGTCAGCATTGTCTCTTTTAACCGTGATTGTTCTGTAAACCTAACCATATGTTTACTCATGTAACCATGGTGACAAATGTCCTTCAACAAAACACTTTATCCCAAACCAGGTTGGTTTTCTAAGCTACGTGTTTATTTGAAGTGTTTCTCTATTTTTTTTTTTTATAAATCACCAACAAGGAACTAAAAGAGGAAAGAATAAAATAAAGCATAAAGGAAGAGCACATTCATATTCACATTCTGTTGTGCCTAAACCTCACCGAACCTTAACCATAACACCACCATAAACTGGATTTATTTTTATTTGTCACCGTTTTGAAGGCACAGGTGACGGATGCCATCCAGTCGACAGGGGCGTCAGATCAGAAAACACGTATCTACGTGTGGTTCTTTACAGTGTAATTTTATCATTTAATTTAGAGGAGATGTGTTTTGATAGTTTATGGGCAACAATGGATGAAATACCTTTGGCTTTGGAAACACACTTGTTAGTGGACAAATATAGAACATCCAAACACACTTCATTTAAAGGCAAGAACTCACTGTTCATTTTCCAACAAACACAAAAGGCCGCTTGCCACCTCTACACACACACAAACACACTTCCCGCTCGGCTGATCTGGCGTGGGTTTGTCCCTCAAGGCCACTTCACAGAGCACAAAGGTGTTAATTTGGTGTGTGACTTCTATGACTAAGAGAATGGTCTTCCTCCTCAGCTGTAACCTTTAGACTAAAAATTTTAAAAGTCCCCCCCTGAGCTCCAAACTGCGTCGTGTCCCTGGGGGTGGGGGGTTGGGGTGGGGGTGCCGTTGGGCACGACAGGAAGAAAAGGGCAGGCAGGGGTGATCGCCACTTCCACCCCCGCCCCTCCTCACTCCAGCATGCCAGTGTTTCCGTGCAAACCTAACACTGCCGGCCCCTCCGGCAGGCTCTGGCACTGCTTCTGTGAATCCAGACAACGTCAAGTGGAATCGGTGGCCCAGCTACTGTACCACGGCACACTCTGACGCCTTTGACAGACACTTAATAAGGACTCATACTCAATGCAGCCCACAGAGCAAGGTGATTATGTCTGTAGGTAATTGGCCCGCTGACAGCGACATGATCCCAGCCCCTGTTGTGACCTGCTTGAATAATGAAATAACAATAAAATGGCAAACGTGCTTCCCCCCACCCTGCACCCAAGGAGGTATAAGGCACCTTCTCTTCATAACAGAGTAGAAAACTGAGTGCTGTGGAGGCAAAAGAGAAAGGAAAAGAAAGCAATACGACAGTGAGGAGCTGTGCAGAAGTGTAGTCTCAGGGTTTTCCCTCAGTGCTTTGTTTGCTTGCTCTTTGTCTGTAGCTAAAAGAGGCGGCTCAGAGCCATGTTGCACGATGAGTCACCTTGCCGAAGAGCCCAAAGCCCAAAACATCAACCTTTCATTAAAGGAAGATGTTTGAGTGGGCAAGACAGCAACCTGGGGTTGATCCCTGTCTGTAACATCAAATGGCCTCATATCCAAAACAAGCTGAACTGATTTACACGCCGTCCTGAGGCTCTGTGAATTTACTATGTCTCACAATAGAAACTCCAAGGCAGATGTCATAAATTAGCACATGGGCTGTAATAACACTATACGCCTATCTTAGGGAAATGACTAAATGGTAATATCCATCTGTGCTCCAACAGGATTTACAGTGTTTCTAATTATCTCAGGCTTCAGGACTACCTGCTGAGCCAGGTTTCTGCACATCTGGTGAGACCAAGATTTGGCCACAGACCAAAGAGATGCACTACTTATTGTTTTGTTTGGGCTCCGGGAAAAAACCAAGCACCAGAGGGAAGACAGTATAGAAATAACAATTTGTCATCCATGTGTATGTATATTTATATGTATAGAGGGATATACACACATTCAACTTGTCATTTATCATCACAGTTGGTGTTTCAGGAACGGTGATCATCAAAAGATCAATAGTCAATCATCCTATTCTGTGACACATGCATGCATGATGAGGTGGGGTGGGGGGGTTGATTCACATTTACAAAATGACTGTGACTCAAGCACATTTAGTCCCTCTCAGTCTATTTGTCATCCTGCAGACCTAATTGGCTAACTTTCTTTGTTGCTATGCTGGCCGGATTTCAGATGTGTGGGAACTGCTACCTCTCCACCACTGATTAGCTTAGTTATGAAAACAGTGTTATTTAGATAATCAGATCACTGAACAATCATCTTTTCAGGATATAAACAGGACAACATTAGCCTCTAAAATCCGGGCTGTGAGGACAGAGAGCATCATGTGCTGTACAGACTGAAAAATCCTTTGAGGTAAAGATAAATAATAATCATAAAATAAAATAAAAAATCTGCCATGACTATTTTTACAGGATTGTCAGAAACCTGATCCCAGACTGTTTTATAAAGGAGGTAGTTGAGGGGAAGGTGGGTGGGAGGAAGACAGAGGGAGAGATTTAGGACAGGATGGTTGTAGCTCCACTGAATCAGAAACCCTTTGTGATTTGATGTATAACAAAAAAAAAAATAAAATAAAAAAATCAAAATGGCAGATTAGAATAAAGGATCTAATGTGATTATTATTTAAAAAAAAAAAAAAAAAAACTGCCTAATATCCTGCTGATCTGGAACATTTCATGTGTGGTAAAATGTGCTGCACAGCACCAAAGGCTCTGTGCAGCACATTTAAAGCACAGAAATGTGAAACAAACAGGCTGTCTGTCTGCCCGTCTGCCTGCCTGTCTGCCTGCCCGTCTGCCTGCCAGCCATCCACACAGGACGTGGCATCGGCATTAGAAACCAATTCTCTGCTTCATGTCTACCTGCTCTGGGCCTTGGAAACAGATCCGGCACTGGGGGGTCCGCAGGCTGCTGGCGGTGCTGGCCAGAGACACCGCGTCTAGGCCCACTTGCAGCTTGGGCTCCTTGTCCTCAAACGCCAGGCTCCGGGGCCGCGGGTCGCTGCCGTAGTACTCCTCCTCGTCATCCCGGGAATGGCAGTCGACGAAAGGCGGCCAACCGCAGCCGCCCATCCCCAGACCCCGCATGGTGGTGGACCGTCTATCTGTGTCTGAGCCGGACTGTCTCGAATCGGATCGCATAAACACCAGGACTTTCAGTTCATTAAAAAACATGCGGATCCGATACTTGAACATGTTTGGCTACATAAAGAATCCGCCAGACTGAAATAAATAAATGACGTGTTTTTGTCTTTTCTCCTCTCCCTCTATTATTATTATTATTATTATTATTATTATTGTGATTATTGTTATTATTGTTGTTATTGTTATTCATACGCCCGCTGTGTTCATTTCTGTAATACCACAACTATTAATCGGAAATCCAGAGAAATAAAGGCTCTCGCCCCACTGATGGCATGTGAGTCTAAGCCAATGCGGATGAAAGATTTTCCCTTTCAGCTGGCCGACACACTCTTTCAATATTCATTCCTCAAACAACTCAGCAAACGCTGCCCAGATCCATCTTCCATCGCAGCCCAGACATTAAACATTACAACTTGTGCTGTTTTTTTGATTTCCACGGTCCATTTTCTCCGCCGCTTTTTTTTTTTTTTTTTTTTTAAAGATGCACTGGGCTTGCAGCAGAAAATAGCCTACATGTTTTGCTACCCAAAGCAGAAGACTGCGAGAGAGTGGACGAGTGGAAGAGGGAGCAACACCGAGCCAGGAAACAGAAGATGGGATGTAAAACACAAATACATGCCATCCATACAGTCACATCTGGAACTCTTGTCAAGAATCATAATCCAAAAAGAAAAAAGGTTGCGGAAGCTGAAATGCAGGTTTGATTTGGTTGTGGTTATAATAATATGTCTGTTTTGTTTTTTTTTTCCCTGTTATTGTCCCTCACTGTAGCATCCCGAGCGTCAGATCATGGTCCCGTTTTTTCACCCCCTCTATTTCATCTCCTTTCTGCAAAGCCTCCGGTTGATCCACGAAGAATCCGGGCCATTCCTCCCCCCCCCCCCCCGACAGTCCAAACCGTCGAGATCAAAAACACAATCCTTTTCATTTGCATGTTCGGAAGCCTAGCTGGAAACATGGCAACACAAAAACACCAGAAAGCCCCATGTTTCCCATCTTCGCTCGATGTCCATCAGCATTTCACTGCGAGCACAAAAAAAAGGGGCTGAAATGTCAAAGAGAGGCAGAATAACAAAGGCACCCTGCGATTTTTCTAATTAGATAGAAAGACGGGGAAGACGCATGAAGATGTCTTCGCATCCGAGAGCAATTACACAGCAGTGATGGAATTGATTATTGGATCGGATAGATGGTGGTGGTGATACTGCTGGCGCTGATTTTCCTCCTCGAAATGGTCGGCTTGGAGATTGAACCAACGCAGCACCTACTTCCGGAATAGAGAGAGAAGGGGGGGGGGGGAGAAAAACAAAAAACAACAAACCCTGACTGTCATCCGGCAAACGAGTCGCTGTCTTTCCTCTAGTCATCCATCCGTCTCCGGTGGGTGAAGCGCTTCTCCCCGCGCTCCCAGCGGCTGAGGCAGGGGACGAGCTCCGGCTGCGTTATCGCTGACCAGCGCCGCTGTCCAGGGTGCTGATCCCCCTCTGCTGACGTGAAGGCTGCGGCCACATGCAGGAGGGGGCCCGCGAAGTATGAACTGGACCTGCGCCTCCCTGTGTGTGTGTGTGTGTGTGTGTGTGTGTGCGTGTGTGTGTGTGTAAACCTCTGTAGGATGTGTGTGTGTGAGAGCAGGTGGGTATGGATTCTGGGCTCCGTGCGGAGGTGGAGGAAGAAGCTCAGATCATTTACTTAAGTAAAAGCACCAGTTCAATAAAGGACAAATACTCCACCACAGGCGTACACTCAGAAATGGAAGTATTCATCATGCAGAATGTGTTATATCATTGGATCCTTATTAAGATGCCAGTGGTGCTTTAATGTTATAGTTGGTTTAACTGTTTTACGTTCTGCTGTGTTGTTCATGTTAACATGTCTCTGTTCCTAAACTCCAGTGCGCTGTGTACTCGTTGAGGTGCTGATCTGGAGGTTTTTTTGTTTGTTGTGATCTTGTGCCGTAGGTGTTTCTATTATTTTGTCTGCTCCATTTATATCAGAGGGTGTGGGCTCAGTAACAGAAACACTTCTACCAGTGGTTACAGCCAAATGTACCTGAAGCATCAAAGGTTAAAGTAAAAAAAAAAAAAGAGAGACTGCTGTGGAAAGACATTTAATTACTGCTGGGTGGTTTCATCCGGAGGTGGTTCTCGACCTAAGGATCGGATCCCTTTTAAAAGGTCACAAGATAAATGTGAAGGGTTGTGAGATGATTAATGGAAGAGGAAAGAAGATTTTTTTTTCCCAAATATTTGTTTATTTTTTGGTGAAATATTGGCTAATTAGACTTCACTTAACTTTGGGGGGTTATTCAAAGGGTTAGAGGGGAAATGTCTCTTTGCTAACAGCTCATGGACATCTGAAGTAAAAAGTTCAGTGTTTTCCACGACTGGCTCCATGAAAGAACATTTTCTTACTCCCCTTTTTAACAATGGATTCAGGACCCTCCAATGCACAAACCTCACCCCCCGCACCATTTAACTATTTGAGTATTTCATGGTTTATTTACTCAGGCACTTGTTTCTGTAAATGTTAATTCAGAATATTAAAGTCTAAATTCACTTTCAAAACCTTCTGGTGGAGAGTCCATTAAACAGCTGGGTACTAAACCTCAAAGGAGTAGTTTGACATTTTGGGAAAAATGCCTATCTGCTTCCTTGCTGAGAGTAACGCGCGCTCGGACTGATTGTAGCCCTGCGTGAAAAAACGCAGGCCTCTGTTTCATTTGAATGGAGCCAGTTTGTCGGCACAGCGGGGATGCCAACGCAGGGGGCTCCGGCAAAACACCACCGCTTTGTCCGGCAATAAAAGTTGAACCTGGCTGGACGTTTGCTGCAGAGCAACATCATCCAGCAGAGCGCTGTTTTGGATGAGGAAACTCATGCAGTGGCTCATTCCTGGTAGATTACTTCATAGTGTGAATGCGTGTGGTTATAAAAGATAAAATAACTGCTGCTGTAATAACTTTGCAGAATTGTAAACTCATTCCAAACTCTCAATAAGAACGAATATGAGTGTGTTTCCCAAAATGTCAGACTTTACCTTGAAAACGTTCTGACTGATGCTGATTATGTCCCTGGCATCGAATCAAAAACTGTCAAGTATCTGAAGTACGTATAAACGGCTTGATGAGATTCTTAGGTTTGTTTGTTCGTACGGTTTCAGCTGTGTCCCCCCTCCTCCCCCAGATCATTAATCTGACAGTGTATCTGTGGATTTCCGTGTGTGTTAATGAAACTGTCTCTTGTTCTTTACGGTCAGACAGCAGAAGCCACACAACAGCGTCCCAGTGTCCCCTCAGCAGGACAGCTGGTTTCACATAAGAGGTCTGGATGCAGGTCTTCAGATCAGGTCTCAGCCTAAGGTGACGGATCCACATTAAATACAGTTTCATTATTAATGTCATTATAAAATGTAGTGCTTCCACTAATAGCTATGTTCATTAGGTCATGGGGGGCCACTAACTCAGTTTTAGTGTCTCATCAACGCCTGGCCTCACGAGATGAAAATTCAAAGACTTTAAATCTGGAATTAAAAGAGTACTGGTATCCAGTGGTTTTCTGAGGTCCTTGTACTTTACTTGAGTATTAAACTTTATTCATTTTTGAGACAGATACTGCACTTTTCAGTCTTACTTACTTTACAAATAAAGGGTTTTATGTTAAAAACGTGATTATTTTATAAAATACAAACAATAAGATTAAACTACATGAAATAGTTCAAATTATCTTCACCACAACCGGCTACATCAAAATGCTATTCACACATAATCCATCAATTTTAATAATCAGTGTAATATATAATAACAAAACACTCATGAATCATGAAGACTTTTTCTTCCGATGATTCAAGTACACTTAGCTAAATATACTGTACTCACTTAAATAAGATTTTCATGCACAATATTTACTTGTTAGAGTAGTTTTATACTGTTGTATTGCTTCTTTTACTTTAATAAAACATTTGAAGACTTTGTCCACCACTGCTGATATTGGATCAGTTCTTGGTGTCAGCAGAGACCCAGAGCAGCACAGCTAAAATGTAAAAATGTGAAAATATGTGCACTGAAACCTCTGCAGCAGTGAACGATGCTGGAAACAGCAGAGGAGGAAACCGTCTCAGAGCCGTTTATCAGAGAGGCGAGACAAGGTAATTAGGGAGACATCAGAGGCAGAGGTCCAGAGGTCACTTTAATCTGCAGTTTACAGAGAAGAAGCTGCCTTACCCCACCCCCCACCCCCCTCACCCCTACCCCCCCCGCTTTCTCACACTCTGCATTCTCCTCCATAGCAACACTTCCCACAAAATCCCCTGTCACATTGATCTTGATTGATTTTTCACACCCTGCTTGTTACAGATATGGATTTATTTTGAGCATTAACACTTGATTTGAGATGCAATACCACACCTCAGCAATCATTCCCTGCCATTCCCCAATATATGCAAACATGTTCTATACTGTGTGCATTGGGCCACATATTGTTTGTCATGATTAAAAAGGGGGTCATGAGAGTAGCCTGATTGTTTGTTTGTTGACTTCTAACCACCAGGACAGCAGGGCCGTAGGTTCAGTCTGATCACACTGTTCTTAATGACAAAATGATTTTTACAGCACAAACGAGCATCACACACCACAGGGATGAACTGTTCTGCGAGTGCACGTAATGTATGATTTTATGGCGGTACATTGTGTGGGAGGGTTATTTTATGACGATGCTGTGTGGGGGGAGGGCTGGTGGTAAATGCTAATGAGGAGATCATTTAAAAAAAAAAAAAAAAAAGTCTCTATGTAACAGTGTCAGTATCCAAAGGACAGAACATGCTGCTGATATTTATAAGATGATTTATAAGATTTATGAGCAGGAAGCCGCATTTATGTTTAATGTTCTGTAAACCTGAATTCCATCTACAGCTCTGGATGTATCAATGGAATTGATCTGCCATTGTTTAGGTTTTAACGGTTTTCCATTACCGTAGCTACCTGTTCCTTACAGCTACGTATTTCAGCTGTTTATCTGTTACTAATGTTTCTTCATCACTATTGTTTACTCTTATAGCTACTACTGTTTGCATTGTTTATTCATAACTGTTTATCCATTTTAACTATTTTTATTTATCATTCATCATTTCATCTGCCTATAAATTACTTTAAACTACCTAATTTTACCGTTTATCTTACTGATTTTAGCTTTTTCAACTTCTCTGATTACAGCACTTTTGTACTTTTTGATCCTCTGTCTTTGAGTTTTACAGCGTGGTATTGCTATTTTTATTTACTTCCACCACTGGAAAGACGAATGAATTTAAATCTGATTCCCAAAACCAGATAATTTGGTGATTTTAACTCACATGGAGGCAGAGGTATTAAAGATTTACACCATTAAATTAAATTAAATTATTGATGTGAAATACCACTTTAAGATCTGAATACTCTGAATAACTCCCTGCATCACCTGCACTGCCCTTCCATCTGAGTACTAACAACACGCATCTCTGCTCTGCTTCATTATTGATAGGCCATATTGACCTGTTTGTCTCCCCTCACTGATGAGAATGATTTGTCTTCCTGTTTGTCCTCGCAGAGCCGTGAGAAGAACCTAGATCCAGATACAGACCCATTAAAACCACATGTTCTTATCCTCAGCGATCCTGTTCCCCATGTCAGAGGAAACTCCTGCTATTGATGTAGGATGCAGCTGCACATTGCCTGTGTAAAAAAACACACACACACACAGATTTCCTGGTTCTACGTGGGACGATCAGCACACATGGACATTTTTGGGCCTAAAGCTGAATTTGTGACACAAAATAATTCAATTCCACCGTAGAAAAAACCAGGAGCTTTTACTGAAAGACATTCCTCTGAATCAGACTGAATGTACCTACACGTGTTGTACTACTGTTTATTATTTATTTATGGTTTATTTTTACCTTTACTTTGTCAGTTTTTTTTATCTGCCTGTTACTGTAGGTGAGTTTTTTAAAAATCCTTTATACATTTAAAAACGCAGAATGAAATGTTCCAATATAGCTCTAAGATATGTAATATAAACTCCCTAAGTAGCTTTTTAATGCAGAACAGTTCATAAATGTACTTATAACTGAATATTTTTACAGTATAGTGATGGTATTCCTTATCTTAATAATTCTTAATGGAAATGGTACTATTATAGGAAACAGTTTACTGGTCCCTACCGAATGCTGCCTCATCAGGCCCCATGCTGTACAACTATATATAGTTAGTTGCCTATAGGAAAGGTTCTTGTAAAACCCATTCACCACAGAAATGGTGATATAATGGACCAAATGTTTTAAGATCCTGCCTTCATGTGCTTGCAGAGCCCATGCTATATCTGTAAGAGGACAGATGGCCATCCCTGTTGGTGTGATTCTCCACAGCTTCTCCGAGCTAATACACCCGGCATATGGACATGCATCACAGGGTGGGGACTGGCACTGGGCCCTCAGGAGAGCACGCTGACAGGACAGGGGATGTGATGTGTGGTGCAGTTTCCAAAACGCTGGTCTGCAGCCACCAGCAACACTCGAGACTCAAAGGCCTGAGCAGGCACATTTCACTTACATAAATGTTACTACGTCTCAGGAAAACGAACCTGCAGGTGATCCCTGGCGCGGTGTATCCAACGCCTTTCTTTTAGGGGGGGGGCTCCAGTGATGGTGATAGTCTGCCATGGGCCATTAGGATGAGGGCAGAGGAGCAGTTTATCCTCATTTAGGACAACCTTGGTTGAAAGGTATCAAGATAATTTCCTTGTGTGTTTTCACTATTCCCTTATCAGAGTGTACTTGAGCTCTCCTTCTGCTCAGCCCCCCGCCCACCCCCACATCACTGGACCCATCCCAGCTGAAGGGATTAATGGCCTTCTGAAGGAGTATCACAGGGAATCAAAGCCTACTGTTTGAGTAGATTTATTTTACACCTGCCGCATTGATGTTACCGTCCTTCCTGACTTGGATGCAATCGACCTGTATGACAATAAAGAGCAACTCTGTGAATGAATCCTCTGCCTGTCTGGAGGTATTTACCCATGTCAGAGCAGGGCTGAGGTAACAGTGAGCGGTGGATACAGAAACTGCAGCTGCAGACTCTGCACTGCCATCATGTGGTGAAAGGAGCACGGGATTTCTGCAGGGTTCACCGAGCTACATCTAAGACATGTTTAGCACCACTTAGGATGCAATTTTCATACCTGCCTCACAGTCGTACCAAGGATATCAAGAAAAACCAGCAGGGATAATGATTCCTCGACTTATCGCAACATGCAATGCAAAATAAATGTCACTTTAGATTTATTTCACACTTCTGTCATCACTTCCTGGCATCATATAATTAACATGACCTGAACCTGGATAAGCAGCTACCTAACAGCAGTACTGGGAATTTCCCAGCCAGTCTCTGCTCAACATTACTGTCTACAGAAGCTTTTTTTTTTTTTTAAGAGACTCACTTCATTGCTGGACGTATACTCACACAATGAGTCAAGGGAAACAGCTCCCAATTTGAGGTTTTATTATTTGGAAAATTAAGTCTCAAAAATTCAAGATACATTTGAATGACAAGTGCACACAAATTCAAAGTGAGGTGTAATATATGGCATAATGCTTAAGATCTGTCAAAATGCTTGTTTACACCAGCGATAACTCCAAACCAGCAGCAGGAAATCCGCATGAGCGAAATTGACAGGTTCAAGTAAGACATGTAATTACAGTTTGTGTTAGTCCTTTAAGTTAAAAGCGATTCAAAGAGGAAAAAAAACACCTTAGAGAGAATTAATGAGCAGTGATTTATCAACAGGAACAGTCAAACATCAAGCTAGGCATTAAAAAGTCTATCATCAGAACTACAACATAACTTTAACCTGATGTGCATCATCAAACTTAACTTAAATAGATTCTGAAAATATTTAACAAGTCAAAGCATTTAACACTGATGAAGGAAGAGCTGATGGCAGCAGAGAACACAATTATGCCGTTTCAAAATATTTAAAAAAGAAAGGAAAAAATTAATTGCAACCAAGAGCACATTTTCACAATACACTATAAAAACAAAACTGGGTTTGCAATAAGCAGTTTTGGCCAATTCTTTAAAATCAAGCAGAATTAGTATTTATTTTTTCTATTTTTGTGATTTCTTCCAGTTACACAGGAGGTAATGATACGTACCTGAATCCACTTTTTTTTTTCTTACTACAGAATCTATTCTAAGCAACATCAGTGCGCGACACTAAGGAACATATTAAATACAACAAGGGTGAATTACTGTGGCCTTCAGAGACCTCATCTATGCAGGCAAACCTCCAAACTAAGGGAGCGTAGGACACATGGCAAACCCACTGAGGATGGTTTCTGTGAACTACAGTGTTTAAAGAGTATGTACAACAAAAAGGCTGCAGTCCGTCGGCATCCTAATATCTCTGACTGGTAAAAGTTAGCTGGCTCAGTTACAGTTCATAAATATTTGAACCCACATGACTAGCAACTACATTAGCTAAAATCTATTCTTACATCCTAAACCTGTTAAACCCCGGCATCTGTTGCATCTGGGAAAAAAAAAACCCCACATACATTTCAAAAACTACTTTACACCACACGTCCAGTACGTGCCTTCCTTCCCCCTCATTCAGCCGACCTCCTCGTCACACTGAACATGTTTGAGTTTACATTTTTACACGTCACTGATTAGCACTGACCGGGGGAACACGTGTGTCGTTAAGCAGTGGCACTACGTTAGAGACGAAGAGGAAAGTTTCAAGGTGCATACAAGTAATCTGTGGGACGCCGCACAGTCATTAGGTTGGTGTGTGGAATGAAATCAACGGAGAGGCTGTTTGACTGTGCAGGCGTAGGACACATGCAGAGATGTCTCATTGCTTGTTACATAGTTGGAAACTAGCAGGCCGCAATCAGGAAATCTGGTACTCAAATCAAGGCTGGGTCGTGATACCAACAAGTCACACTTCTTGGTATTACAAGTCATCCTTTCATACATAAGTATCCAAGTCTTTCAGCTGAAAAAAGATTCTGAACAGGTGACAGGTTGTTGTAGTTTCTCAAGTCTCAGGTGAAGGTGTGTGTGTGTGTGTGTGTGTGTGTGTGTCAGTGTTTGTCAGGTGCTGCGTGCGCTCGTCCATTCTGTGTTGTCGTGGTTGGTGTGGCTCTGAGTGTCTGCCTCCAGATGTGCATTATTCTGTGTGTGCCAGTGTGTCTGAAACTTGCAGCACTACGGCACTGCTCTGCGTACGTGGGACAGACTATAGGAAAGCACTTGGGTTTGCTCGTGGATCCTTCTGGTTTCTGTAGCGCACAGCGAGCCACACTCCGAGGATCTGCCAGTGTGAAGGATTACACAGGTTAGACAAGGGTCAGCATTATGCTCACGGACACTGTGATACGCTGTTAGGAGAAGCAGGGAATCAAACCCAAGGAGGAGGGAATCAAATCTCACGATACAATTCAGAATCAACCTCGTAACGGATTCTCAGTACAACAGCGTTAATTCTGTGTGGGAATAACGAAAGACTTTAATCTACTGACCAGCATCACGAGTTTAAATCTCTGCAGCCACTTTTTTAATGTGAGAAAAATAAATTCAAAGTTCGAATAATCCTGTTCATTCATGTGTATTTTTTTTAAGTGCCTGGAGATCCAGTCATCACTAAAGCTCATGTCATGTCAGAGAGCCAATAGAAACAAACAGATCGGTCAAAGGTGTCATATTGACATTTAAGGTGATCTGATTGATTCACAATGTCAACTCATACATCGAGGAACACGCAAGAGAACATTCCACCTTTAAAGCTGCCGGGGTGAATTAAATTATTTTTACTCTCTGTTGTCAACTTGTAAAGATGAAAAGGCAGCAAAACGTCCTTTCATTCATCATCGACTCTTCTGACGGTTTCTTTATTTGTGATGCATTTGCACAGGAACATTACAAATCCAGCCTATTAAGCTTGGACAGCTTGTGCTGTATCCGGAGCTGCAGGAGATGAAAGGTGGCTGAGCAGCATTTTCACAGCCTGTTGGATGAGTCTGATCTCTGCCTGAACTAAAACTCCTCTTCAGAATGGATGTTTCCAACGCTGCTTCAAATGAAATCATTCAAAACACAAACTACTCATGTTCATTTGCCTTTGTTGCTTAATGCCACGCTAATTACAACAGACTACATCCACGGTACTATCTGGTGCTACTTAGCCAGATGTGTAACCATTTGCGTGCTCACAGTACGTCTTTTGAGCTACGGTGCAGCGGATGTTCGTCTCCTCAGAAAGGTGAATATACGTCAGGCTACGGCACAGATGGCGAAAACATTTCTCCCCGAACCCTATTGTAAGAAAATCCCGATTTGATATTGGGAGATATTTTTATTAAGATATTGATTTTTTTTTTTTTCAAGTGGACCGTCAGTGCCAACATCCAACTTAACTCACAGACCTTCTTTTAAGACTTGTTTTTGAATGATTAAGTGACTGAATGGTACGAAGGTGTAGGTTTGAGGACTGGACGCTCACCTCTGTGAAGCTGAAGAAGAGTCCGACGCCCCCGAGGATCTTCAGAGCCTCTGTTGCATGATTCAGCATCTTATCCCCGCAGGTGTAACAGACACTCTCCTTTTTGCATGACTACAGTGTAGAGACAAAAACAGAAGAAAGCGCCTTTAGCCTTGTGTAGCATGAGTCAACTGTTCGTGAGCCAAGTCAGAATAAGCTACAAAGATCTATTCTGAGAACTACAGAAAGAGGCCTAATTTTAACTGATGCTGTTTAAGAGAAACACTGTGCAACTGGAAATAAAGGGACCAGCTGAACATTTTATTTAAAGACCATATAATCTGGATAAAACAGAAACAAAATACAGTTAAATTCTGCAGAAATTCAAGTACCTGTGCTGTTCAAGAAGAATTTCCATTTAGGAAAACAGTGTTTTTTGTTGCTGATGGATATGGATATAACGATGAATCATTTAAGACTTACAGCTGGGCAGTTCTGCAAATCCTGTTCAAACTCTGTCCGGCTGGCGGTCACATTGAGCAGCCCACAGCAGTTCAGCTGGGTCTCCAGGTCTGTCTTGGTCTTGTTTTCCAACATTCCCCATGTAGAGTTCAGAAGGGCCTCCTGGAAAAGCAAATCAGACGAGGGGACAATAAATAATCATAAACTAGCTCCTGACTCTCATAACAATTGTTTATGTAGACATAAACGTATTTTGATTAATGTTAAGGTTAACGTGGATGCAGTGCAGGAGAGTTTGCTCACTTGCTGCCCACGGTTCATCGCCAAGCAGGAACAGGAAACTCCAAATTGGAACAGGAAAACGATGAAAAGAATCACCATGTACTGAGAACAAGAGGTCAAAGAAACAACCACAGTGCAACCACATAAAGGAAAAAAGAAAGCAACAACAACATACCCACAATTTCAAATCACTGTCTCATACTTCACAGCAACTCATGATAGGGCCACAGATATTCTATATAAATCTATGAGTTACTCAGCCAGTTATCAGGCAGACTGAGCAGTTCAAAGACCATACACACTATCAGTCTGTCTTCAACACGCTGTTATTCAGTTTAAAGCTGTTCTGTTCTGTAACTGGCAGCTGTCGTTACTTCAATGTGCCACATTAAAGTAACTAAACATACAAAAAAATAAATAAATAAATTAGAAAATGTGACAAACAGCTCCTGGTCTGGTTCCTGTCAAAGACAAAGTCTGCTGCTGAGGCTCCTGCTGGGGTTTGAACTAAAGTTGCCATGACAGGCTTGTTTGTGACTCTGGCTGCTTAAAGTTGCCTTTTCAAATGGTGGAGAAGGTTTTTGTGGTTTTTGTCACTCTGCTTTTCAACCAGCTTCAAAAATTCAAACCAACTTCTTGTGCGAATGTCTGACTCTCCTCCAGGTCACTCACTTTTACACTTCCAACAATGTGTGTGTCTTCCCCTTGGTTTGGCCCTACATGTGTCAGCTACATAAACCTATTGCTGTGGCCTTATTGACTGATTAATTGTACAACAGAATTATTGAGATCATTTTATCATTCATCACAACTGCAACTGACCCAATGATCACCTATAAACCTTTGTATTAATCCCAAAGGTGTGAAAGGATACAAAGAAAAGCATCACTTGGTGGTGGCGTATTGCCCCGATGAGTCCGACGATGGCGATGAGCAGCAGGAAGAAGCCCACTGCAATGACCCCTCCGATGATGTGGATGCTCGACACCAAGCCGAACCCCTTCCCCCATACTGCTACTCCGATCAGCAGCAGCCCGACCAGCTGCAGGGAGCAGAGGGATGGAAGTTAACCAGAGTCAGCTGAGGCAGTGTGCCTCTGATGGAACGGAGCTTATCACATGGTTAACACCACCACTTATCCTCTAAACACGATTTAGGTCTTTGGGAGCACTTTGCTGATTCAAATTCATGTGTGAATAAATAATGCAGGTGAAGCAACAGCAACGTTCACAGAGAAAGAAACAAGCTGACAGAAAGTCAGGGTTTAATGTTAACATCGTTTCACGTGGCCCCGATCATAAGACTGATGATCCCTGGACAGATTTAACTGTTTCTGATCATCTGAAACAAATGAAAAACACTGAGTTCATTGCCACGTTTTTCCCCCTGATTACTTTTAACAGTCTGCAAACACAAACTCCACATATGAATAAAATCTGTTAGAAATAATTTCAAAAATAAATCTATTTGTGTCCTGAGATCTAACCTAAGGGGGTTACTTCCTTCCTGAAGGAATTATCTAATAATTATTGTCTTTATCTGTTAGTCTGACAACCATCATATAAAACTTAGAAAAACAGCTGAAAAAATGACTAAATGATTAGTCAGTCATAAAAAATGTTTTTGAAAATCATCTCTAGGAGGAACTGCCTTTTTACGTGTCGCCTTTCACTGATGCCTGCCCTCATTCTGCACAGCAACTGCAGCCTCACACTCGAGACCGTTACCGTGACTCAGCTGTCAACAACATGATTGGCTGCATGTGTACATGTTCCAGTTCTAGTTGTCTGACTGAGTGGGTTGTGTCTCAAGTGTTTCTTTCAGAACTGAGTCGACTGGAACAACAAGGTCTCTGGTTTACAGTGTGTTCGCTATAGTCCCATCTCTTCACAGAGTGCATATGTGGGTGATTTGCAAAGAAGACAGCAGGTAATACAGACTTTCTGCAGGTTTACTAAGTTAAATTATAAGTTTTAAGATCTTTCTAACATCACATTAAATAAAATTTAAAGGTCCCATATTGTAGAAAGTGAGATTCCCATGCCAAATCAGGTCTATGTGCTATATAAATACTGTGAAAGTATCGAAGGGCTCAGTCCTCAGAGAAATGCACACAGCCTATATTCAGAAACCGTGCCTTAAAATGAGCCGTCAGGATTGCCATAAAATTGTGGTATCACAACTATACTGTCACTGTGCTCATTCGTGCCCCCAGCACAGCCCACCCGGACCCACCGTCCAGCCCTTCTTTTTGTTGCTTTAACTTTGTTAACAGCACAACACAAAGCAGTCACTGAGTTGCTGAGCTAGCAGGGCAGAAGACAAAAACGTGCACAATCGCTGAATGTCAAGAAGCCAATTTATCATTGCACAACCTTCCCAAGAGTAGAAACGTTACAGACTAATGGCTAAAGTTTATATTTTCTGAAATAACGGAGCATGTGAAAGTGTGTATGGTGGAAAATCAGATGCTTAAGGTCTGATGGTGCTGACTTAAACCCCACAAAAAAGACAGCTGTTAAAAAGCTGTTTCTAATATTTTCTCCACCTCATTCCCATATATCATTATCTATATATATATATATCATTAACTAACAGCAGCAGATAATGATTGGAAGGATTACAATCACAACCCACAAAGTATTAAAGTTCTCAGTAAAAGCAGTGAGCAAGACAAGGCCTCGAATTCTTTATTTACATTAGTTTCACATCTTTGTCATTATTTCCTTCCATATTCTGAATAATATAATCATTGAACCCAACCTGAAGCTGTAGTAGCTGAAGTACTTAAAATGAAACTGAAACAGAATAAATGTTTAAAGACTCTTCAAGACCTGCTGACACCCTATTTAAGTGCCTATAAAACTTGGCAAAGTACTTAATTACAGCCTTAAAATCTCTGACATTCATCACTGTATGTGTATGTTTGTTTATGTAAGTATTTGGATTTACAAAGGTGACCTGTTGTACTGGATCTCATCAGTACAGGAGGGTACGGGGGCTCCTTTATCTCTGACCCCAGCTTAAACACCAGTTTACAGGGAGTGTATGTTAGCCGAGCTGAACACAGACAGGCGGACAGACCGACACACACACACGGATTAAATCTCGTCGTGACAAATACGGGTGACTGATAAGGCAGAGGATGTGAAAGACGAACCATTCAAGCATGTCAGTTTCAGTTTTTAGGTCAGCTGGCCTCCCGGCTAACGGGAACATAATGGCGATAGCTAAGGGGCTAAAGCGCTAACGGCACTACTGTCTACATTACTGTCTAGTCAGCCACTAAACGTCCACTTATTTCTAAGTAATTAACAGAACAGAGGACATACCGATAATCACCCGCGGAGTGAAAACAGAGGCGTGTGAAGCAAAAGGTGAAAACATCAGTGACACTCCTGCTAACGTTCCGCTAGTCAGCCTAAGCTAACGTGGCTAGCCGAAACTTAGCATGATGATCCATTTTGTTTCACTCACCATGTAAACCACATTCAGGGAACAAAGCGCATTTTTGGAACAGGTGAACCCGCCACAGACCATATTCGAAAAATCCTCTATGGGCTCAGTCAAGCGAGTGAATAAGCCTTTTGTAAATTTAAAATTAAAACGCTATAGATGTGTGCTGTCTGGCTCTGGGTAGCGCTAACGGTCTGGACTCTGGCGTTTCTGGTCACGGAGAGGGCGTGCTTGATGACGTCAGCGCCATGCGTGACGTTCGGACGTCAAAAAAACGTCACCGCTCAAAAGCCAATCATAGTGAGACTTTTTTTTTTCCCAATCAATATAAGACAGACAAACTGATCCGAATAAAATTAAAACAAACATCACAGTAAAAGTTTTTTATTTATTTTTTTTTTTTTTAATGAAGATGTGTCATAGGAAGTGAAATAAAACGGGGTCCTGACTCAGCAGGTCTGATCTCCTCTGGCAGGTTGCTCCAAGGGTTAAAAAGGTCAAAGTAACATGATAAGAATAAAATTAAAACACTGAAAATCATGTTGAAGTGAGTGATAAGTGAGTCTTATCAGCAGGCAGGCTTTTTTTTACACAAAGAGGTCATTACACAATAAGCTTGTTAATACATCACTGACGCATGAGAAGGACAAAAGTGTTCACACATGCTGAGAAAAAAAACTACAATATGTCCTCTCTGAACTGCAGCATAAAAAGGAAATACTCAAGTAAAGTAGTGCACTTGAGTAAATGAAAGGTTAGGACCATCCAAAAGGTCACAAGTGAAATCTGAGGGGTCGTGAGATGATTCATGTGAGAAGAACTATGAAAAAAACAAAGCTCTGTTATCTGAATCTGCTTGATTTTTTTAACTTGTGATTTGTGAAATAGGGCGATAAAAATAAAGTTTGACTTGACTTGACCAGCTACTGTAGTTCTCAGATAAATGCAGTGGAGCAAGAGTGCCATTCTTCCCTCTGCAATTTGGTGGATTTGAAGCTTGAAGCTGCAGAAAATGCAAATACTCAAGTAGAACACCACCTGATACCCACTAAAACCTGCTGAATACGTAGTATTGATTGAAAACATCATTTAACATCCATACTGGGCTTCCACAGGAATACTCACACTTTTGGCTTACACGTAAACCTCTCTGTGAGGCCAACACGTCTGACAGCAGTGGATATTCACCTGTCAGCAAAAGGAAAAACAGACTGTGCTTTAATCTAGAGTCAACATGACTCTAAAACACATCGACTGTCACAACCGTGCCACAGATTGCTGTGCTTTTAGTCTTTTCCTTTACCAGGAGCAGTCGTGTAAGGTATGAGGCGTTCTCAGACGTCTTTTCAGTGAGTGATAACCACAGCAGTTAGAGCTGCCGTACGCTGAAGAGCGTGGTTTAAAATAAGGAAGTGAATTCAGCTCAGCTCAAACCTGCAGAGGAAACTGAGACACACATCACTGTGAGCTGAGTTTTTGTGGTCTAGAGCGAGAGAGCGAGCGAGAGACACCCTCTCCACTGCCGCTTCTTTCTCTGCTGCCTCTGTGTCTTAAGTTCGTGTTCTTCTTGTGGAACAAACAGCCAGGAGTTCAAATGGGCTGAAGCGAGCATTTTGGCTTCAGTTTACAACAGATCCATGTGTCAGGATGAACAGCAACAGTAAATCGGCGAGCTCCACTGCAATAAAGGCAGAGATCAGGAGGCATGAGGCTCTCCAGAGTGTCATCAACAGACTTTGCAAGCAGATTGAAAGGGTCGAGGATCAACAGCTGCGCTCAGGCCTCAAAGTTTACCTCCACAGTATTCAAGGTGAGCTCCTCTTTCTCAAGCTTGTTGGCTCTTTGCGACTGACTTCGGTTTGTTGAATTTGATTACCTGTGTACTTAAGTACTTCTCAGAATTTGGTGCTTGGTCTGACTTTCCTGATGCTCACATTAACATGTTTCTTACCATGATAAACAGGAAAAATATGCAACAAACTGTAACTGCAGATTAAGTTTCACACTCATTTTGTTCACCCTTCTCGTCAACATCAGGCATGGGGTGTGGGGGAACAGAATAGTGTAAGTGATTGATATCTTCCTCTGCGCTTCCTGTGTCTGTCGGTGTGTTTTTTCAGGGAAGAGCTCCTCAGTCGATGCTCTTTTTCACTCTCATTTCACTCTGAGGTCAAAAACTGGCCTCTTGGCAGCTGCTGTGTGGTGGCATTTATTTATCAGTCAGCCTCTGGACACGGGCGGCCAATGGTAACATCCCTCAGCAGCCATCGCCATGGCAGCAGAATGAAACCTGCTGTGCGGCCTACTTCCTGTCTGCCAATCTGCAACTGCCCTCAAAGCCACTTCCTTTCAGACAAACAGAGCCTTACATGTGAAGCTGATCAGTTTTACATCATTTCCTCATATCTTTACTTCCTACCTTTCCTTGTGAATGTGAGCATTACTGTTAAACCTTACGTCTTATCTGAAACTTTTTGCGTCAAAGCAGCATAGGTGAGGGGAGGAAGTGCTCAGATCTCAGATCCTTTACTTAAGTAAAAGTCATCCTTCCTGCAAACGCGCCGGCTGCATCTGTGTCACATGCACCAGCAAAAATGTGCTCGACCTGGACCTTTCAAAGTGTTAAATTATAGTTAGAGATGAAACTACCCAACAATATAAAAAGTAGAGAAGCCAAATTTACTACGATGAATGATAGAAAATCAAAAATACTAAAATCTGCATTGGCAGCTGACTGTGACCAAATGAACGTAACCTAAAGGAGAAACAATACTCAGAAACTTTGTCCATATTTTATATGGATCAGTTACTTCTGTCAATACATATCCAGCAGATCTCTAATACATAGTTAAAATGATGTCCACGTGCTGCTCACATAATAATCAGTGATAATAATCCTATAACAAACCCGACTCTGTGATTGGGACATTTCTTCCTTAAGAAGTATTTTTACTTTTGATACTTTAAGTGGATTTTGGCGCTAATACTTTTGTACTTCTGGTTAAGTAAAATTATGAAAGCAGGACTCATGCTTAAGGTAGAATATTTTTATTTTGAGGTATTGATACTTTTACTGAAGTATAAGATCTCAATACTTCGTCCGTCACTGCATAAATCACAGCTGTTAGGTCTTTGTAGAATGTGGCAGATTTTGACACGCTCTGAGAGACAATCCCCCATTGTATGAAAACATTCAATTGAATTTTTAAAAAATTAATGTATTATTAGGCTGGTGGAGCGAGGATGAAAGAATGTGAATCCTCTATGGGGCCTGGGATCTGTGAGCGCAGGGTTCACTGGTGCTAAAAGAGCCACCTCTCTTTTGGGCTTAATAAGTGAGTGGGATGTGGTCGACTGACTGCGTGCCAAGGAAACACTTCAAGAAAAAAAAAGAGAGAGAGAGAAAGAGATGGAGAGGAGGAGAAGGCGTGAGATGCTACTGCGAGCTAAATGAAGACATTTAAAGGTGACTCTGACCGGTTTAGTTTGCACTGCAGCACGGCAGCAGAGTGGGAGATTGAGAGGGGAAATACAGAGAGGACAGCTCACAGTGAAGGAGAAATGAAAAATCACCCAGCATGACCACTGCCCTTGGCCATTGTCCATCTGACAGCACCCGCCCATGGGTGTCAGTGTGTGTGTGTGTGTGTTGTGGGCAGCTTTGCCCGTATGCATGCATGTGAGACAGGCTGGGTATTTCTGAAAACTGTCTACAGGAAGACAACCCGATTTTCTGCATTATATGTGTGGGTGTCTATTTCACAATAATTAGATTCACCTCACAGCACAGCGAACTGCAGCAACCTTACATGCACTCGAACAGGCATGTCATGTCCTCACTGCACTTGTTAAAAATGGATTTTACATATGCATAACGTCACCCTCTTGAAAGTGTGTGTTTGGATTTTTTTTTTTTTTAAAGCAGCTCTTCCTGTCGGAGGCTTTGTTCATGAGTGTTCCTCTGTGGCTACGGTCGTCGTTCCTCTCAGGTCATGCGTTTTCCCCTTCAGCCAACGGCGGTTGTCAGAGGTCTTTTGTATTCAGTGTGAGTAGTTATTGCCCTCTCACTGATGTGGAAGGGAGGGGGAAGCGGGCTGAGCAGGTGGACAGTCAGATCGTGTATTATGGGATGATGGCGGGAGGCTGAGAGTGCAGCACTGTGGAGAGAGGCATCCTCTGATTTCACATCAAGGATTTTTTTTTTAATCAGAGAGTAATTAACATGAAATTACACCCAGTGATAGTTCAAGTGATGGATGTGTAATCATGTTTGCTGCAGTGTTTCTGTTGTTGCACACAGTGTAATTGCAGCAGTTCCTCTTGTGCTTTCGCTTACATTAAAATTTTTGTCTGTTAAGAATTAGTCAGTCGGTCAATGAGTCAATCAATAGAAGATTAACTGGCAACTGTTTTGAAAATCGATTCATCATTTCTGTAAATTCCCACGAAAAAGATTCCAAACATTTCATGGTTTCAGCTTCTTGAATGTGGGAATTTGCTGCTTTTCCTTGTCTTAAATGATGGTACATTGAATATGGGGACTGAGCTGTCAGTCAGACTCAATGTGAGATCTGATGATGTGGAGTTTGGCTCTGAGAAAGTGTGATGGATATTTTTTACAATTTCCTAATGTTTTGTAGACGAGAAAAGAAACCGCCCCATTTGTATTAGTAGTGTTCTGTACTTCCTGCACAATTCCTGCCGCAAACAGATCTTAGATAACAGATGATTTCCTACTGATTTAAGGACATTTTTAAAAGCAAAACATTGTCACATAATTCATGATGTAGAAAATGTTCTATGCTGCAAAAATGTTAATACATGCCTTTAATTTATTTTGCCTTCTGTTGTTCAACTATTGATGTCCAATATGCTCTCGTCCTCTCACACTATTGCTTGGTTCATGCTGTGAGTCCAGAGCTTACCCACTTCTGCTAATGAACACATGCGGTAGTAGGCAATAGACTACAGATCAATACACTCACAGGAAACCTCTTTCACTCACACGTACTCACACACACTCACAGTCAAACATATGCTCACAGGAACACCATTTTGATACAGAGACCCTGGGAGTGATTGCAATACAGAATGTACCAAAGGAGGAGGAGGAGGAGGAGGAGGAGGAGGAGGAGGAAGGACATGGAGGAGATGATTGTGCCACCAGAGCCAGGAAGATTGTAACACCTTAGCAACAAACAAGCCAAGCCTCCTACTGAGGAGGAGCCACACAGAGCGACACACACACACGCACACGAAAACACAAATAGACAGCTGAAGACAAATGGATGATCCTGATGAAACTATTCTGGCAGCTGTAGAAATGAGACAGTGAACAGACACTTGGAAAACACATCCTGCCTGAATTTCTTTTTCCTTCCACAAACATGCATCCGTCCTTTTTCTTTCTTTTTTTCTGTGACTGTTTGTCATTCCTGACTGACCCTGCCTGTTTGCCTGTCCTCCCTTTCTTCTTTCCTCTCCCTGTCACTGATCTCTCCTCCTGCGGTCTCCCATCATTCAGCAGGTCCAGCTTGTGTGTGCACCCCCCCCCCCCCCCTCCTCTCTCCGGCACGCAGGGAGAAAGATGGAGGGGAGGGAGACGGGGATGGGGATGGGAGGGATGAGCAATAAAGAGCAGGTTCTCTGCACAGTCTGAGAGGAGCAGAGAAACGGAGAGAGAGAGAGAAAATAAAGGAGGGACGGGGAAAGAAGAGAAGCAGGATCCTTCTGCATTGTATGGATTTCCTATTTGAACAAGGAGGGGCATGTAGAGGGAGGGACATTGGAGATTCCTATCAGTGTTTGTTAACGCAGGAGAGAGTGTGTGTGAGAGAAGAGCTGTGCATGTGTGTGTGAGGGACTGTGTATGTGTGTGTGTGCGTGTGCGATGTGCTCTGGACTCGTTGAACCTGTGTCGGGGAGCCGTTTGAGCACTGACTCGCCTCGGCGCCTCCTCCTCCTCCGTGTTGTCATGCTCAACGCCTGATGCGCTCAGAGGACGCAGGCGGCCCGGGAGACAGCGAGAGGGGCGTGATGGCCGGACGCGCCCTGACTCGGTCATGCATCTCCAGATATCCGCCAGGGCTTCTGTTGGCTTCTGCTCCCGATCTCCTTCAGCCCTCATCAGTGTCCTTCCTGTGCGTCTCCGTGAGGCTGCCTGCCTTCCTGCCGCCGCGCTCTCTGAATGGATGCCGCTGTCAACACACATGTGTGGCTTGCAGTGAGAGCCCATGATCCGGACTGGACTGCACACAGCTCTGGGCGTACTGTGCCATGCTGCTTTAGGGTGACACTGGTGAATTTTTAAAAGACTTCACCTTTTCACTTCACAGCTGCCGTTCATCACAGTATTGGTGACGTACGATGCGGGGCAGTTGTTATTCTGAACTGAATCGAGATTTTTTTCTCTGAGTGAAGAGGATGGACTGAGCAACATATAAGATGGGGCTGCTGCACATTAAAAAAAGGTCATGTAAATAATTACCATCAGGAATGAAGATTTATTTGTCTCAGTAGCTGCATACATGTGCAGTGGATAGATTTTTTTAATTGGGTGTTTTCTAGGAACAAAAGAGCTGCTTGGACAGCACTGACACTGTGCTGAAGGTTGTCAGCCAGGAGTGGATTTCTTTTCTGTATGCCAGAGAAATTAAAATTACAGCCAACGAAGAAATCCGTGACTGACATAAAAATCTGAAACAAAGAACCAGGGATTTGGGGGATGGATGAAACCAACAGCCCCTCTGCTGTTGTCTCTTCCGAGGAGAAACTTAATCTCCCTCCATGTAAGTTTTTTGTCTTTGTCGTGCCGTCAGATTCTCTCACGTCCCAACACACTGGCAAACTGTCAGGTGTTCATGTCGCTCTGTCTGGTTTCATTCATCTACTCTGCGTCTACTGAAGCCTGACCACATGAGCGGAGGCGGCGCCCTGCAGCAACGCACCACCTACCTCATCTCCCTCACCCTGGTCAAGGTAGAGGCTGTGGAGGAGAATGGAGGGGAGGCCAAGAACAGCACCCAGGGGAAGGAGGCGGAGGCCGGGTCAGCAGGAAGGGCCAGGGAGGAGGCCGGGGCCAGAGTGGAAGCTGAAGGTGAAGCTTCTGCACAGGCTGAGAATGGAGCTGGAGTGGTTTTAGGACAACCACAAAGACCTGAGGATGCTGCTGTTGTGAAGGGGGGGAAGTTAAACGATGAACTCAAAGATGGAGAGAGCAAACCCTGCAGCCCTTTGAAAGATAAGCTACCTGCCGCTGCTGATGTCCTGAGTAAAGGAGGTGAGAAGCCACCATGCAACCTGCCAATCCCCTCACCTGCCGAGGGAGCAACCATTCAGAAGACCAAGTCTGCGGAGACAGACTTAACAAGAGTCGAGAAGATGCTTCCCACGCCAGAGGCAAAGCAATGCTGGTCTCCAACTCACACCGAGGTGTGTGTCGAGCCCAGCCGCACCCCAACCAGGACCAGCCTCCCTATCCGTCCAGCAGGACAACGGCCTGTGAGTCTGCTGAAGTCTCACAGCAGTGTGGCCACTCGCGGCCGCGATTCCAGGGACGGTAGAGAGCGCAGTCCTACCTCAGCCCAGAGCCTCGACCGCAAGGACTGCCGCATGCCGACACGCTCTCCAGGCCCCTGCAGAGCCTCCTGGGCCGAGGTGAGCAGGCCCGAAGGATGGAGGGACCTCCGGGATGAGGCCCAGGCTGGAATACCTCTAGAGATTGGAGGTGGCATGGCTGCAGTGATGAGAGACATCCCCAGGAAGGAGAGACTAAAGACAGGCTCAACCTCCCTGCCCGCACCTGCCACACAGGCCCCAAAACCGGGGCGCAAAGGCAAAAGCCGTACACTGGATAACAGTGACCTGAACAGTCTCTCTGAAGACCTGGGGCTGGCCAGGGAAGCCCAGCAGACACAGCAGGGCCAACGAGGCTCCGCCAAAGACAGGAAGATGCTCAAATTCATCAGTGGCATTTTCACAAAGAGCAGCTCAGGGGCAACGGGGTCATCTGCCACAGCTCCTCCTGTCTATATACAGAGAGACTCCAGTGAGGAGGAAGGTAGGAGGTCACACAACAAACACACACACACACACACTGTCACCTTTTGAACCCTAAATCCAGCCTTCATGTCGGCTACACCCACGACAGCAAACCATTCTCAGAGTCAATCATCTGAGAGGAGCCACTTCCTGTGTGCACAGGAGTCGGGGTGGGGTTGGGTGGGGTTGGGTGGGGCTGATCTTTTTAAAGAACCCCACACAGAATATATTTACAGGCTTTAACACTGTCACGTGCCGACAAACACCTTCCCGAAGCCAAACTGATGACAAAGTTCTTTGATCTGGGAACAGACAATAGAATCATCTTGGACAGTCTTAATCTAATTCCCCTCAGAGCTCTGGGCCGATTTCACACCGCTGGAGGGGTAATCTCTGCACTCACACACACACTTAAGCATCATTCCCAGCATGGGTTTAAATCTCATAATGAAGCCAAAGGGGAGAGGAGCTGGTGGCACGATCACCGATGGATTGCACCACTCTGGTAGATTTTTATTTCCATGAAGCCTGAACGGTTGGAAAAGGGGGGAAGACATGAGGCGATATGTGTCGAAAAGGGAAATGTGGCTCGAGAACATTTCTAATCCTGTCTTTGATATTCCACCCACCACGGAGGATTTCCTCCCTCCCCTCACACTCTTGTCTTTGTCTTCGTCAAGCATTCAACTTAATTTCGTGTCAACGGAATCCACGAGGCATTTTAAGATTCACTGCAGGACGGGGGGTTGTGAGTGGCTGCCCCCCCCCCCCCACTAAACCCCCCAACCCCGACCCCCCCCCTGCTGTGTGTCGACGGCTGCAGCGTTCAACAGTGCATCTCTTTCACAAACATGTGTGGTGTACTAACAGTGAGAGTGAGTGTCAGCCTGTGGAAGTGAGTGAGTGTGTGTGTGTGTGTGTGTGTATGTATTCATTCATTCATTGTGTATTCACACTGCTCTTACACATGCACACATTACACAAGTAGTGAGACTAGCCCCGCCGACTGCACACACTCATACACATTCTCACACACACACGCAGATATACGCACACACACACACACACACACACACACTTAGGGCAGGAGGAAGTGTTGCCATGGCAACTGGCAGGACTGCTGCTGCTGCTGCTGCTGCTACAGAGGCAGAGCCCGATGAAACGGAGGGATGGAGGAGGTGGTGGAGGCGTGGTGTGTTATGTGTGTGTGTTATGTGTCATTGCGTGTGCGTGCCTGCGTGTTGACACATGGCTGAGAAGATTCTGACAAACCCCCCCCCCCAAGAATTAAGTTTGTAAATTGGCAGTTTTGGATGTGAGCTGCAGGCGACATACGGGGGTTGTAGTGAATCACACATGATTGGTTTGGAGCTGGGACTGCAGAGAATTGGCTTTCTGTAGAAATGTGTGTGTTGAAGCAGCAGAGGGATCACGCTGTCTGATCGCTTTTGGCAACACCAGCAGCAGACCATAAAGACAGCTTTGACTCAGAAAGGCAGACAAAATAGACAAAGTCTGTGTGTGTGTGTGTGTGTGTGTAGATCTGTTTGTGTGGTAGGAGTTGCCCTTTTTCCCAGGGAGGTGCCTGCAGCGGCAGCTCGTATGTAAGCCCCTTTTTTCTCATGTGAAACACATCATTACCGGCTGCATCTGTGCAGTGTTGGCCTGGACGCTCCATAGATTTACACCCAGGCTCGAGTTTAATCATCATCTGTCTTTGAAGGACACATCACACATTCACAGGGAGAAGGGCGGACATTAAATCTGTCGGAGCAGTCGACCAGAACCTTTCCCCCTTTTGTATTTCCTGATATACGGCCTCTGAATTTGCTTTGAGCCCTGCTAGCAGCCGACGTTGGTCTGTCCACACTGAAATATCTCAACAACTGCTGTACGGATTGGCACTGAATGTTGCACAGACAGTCATGGTCCCCAGATGATGTGTCCTATTGACTTTAGTGATCCTGATGTTTCCTCTGGTGCCAGTATCAGGTTCATCAGTCATGATTTTGGTGAAATATCTCTAAAACTGGATAAATTGTCCTAAAATGTGGTCCAGACATTCATGTCCCTCCTCAGGATGAATTTTTAATAAATAGGTTGATCCCCTGAGTTTTCATCTGGTGCCACGATGAGGTCAAAAGTTCACTTCGTCCAGTACTTTGATTTACGACCAGATACCTGCAAAACTAATGACGTTCCCCTCAGCCTGAGCTGATCTGGGTTAAAATGAGAAGTACTTCTATTCAATTCTATTCTATTCTATTATTTTGAGTGCATGTGTTATTTCTGTCTCTTTTAGTCCGTCTTCAGACTCTCTCTTTCTGTCTATTCTCGTCCCTCTGAAGCTGCAGCTGGGTGTCTGGGTGTGAGCGTCACATCTCTCTGGGGGCATGCCACCTCCTCTGCCCAGCAGGGATGTTGGCACAGCTGTGTGTACTGCATGTGCATGTGTGTGTGTGTATGTGTGTGGGACTGTTCGTGCGGCGTCTCGCTCAACAACAGTCACAGTTTTTCCATCCAGCAAAATTGTTTGACTTCTCATCTCAGACTTTTTAAAACCTTTTTTTTTTTTTTTTCTAATGAAGTGGAAAGCGCCACTGTTATTTTAACTTCTATTGTTTTGGTCCTGTGTCATTACCCGGCTTTGTGGGTAACACCTTCACATTTTGTTTCTGGGGGTCCATGCTTCAAACCAATCATCAGTAATACTGATCGGCTGCAGCTCTGTTTTTAGTTCAGAGAGACTCAGGCGTCTTTGAGTGGCAGCTGACCTGAACCGTCTAGAGAAAGCTTCAACACACAGCTGCTCATCGTTTGCAGCACGTGGGGAGCAAAGTGGATAACGAGTGACGCAGCTACACCTTGTCGCACCTCCCCACCCCCCCAGCCCCCCCGTTGTGACAGAAAGGTTATATTCATTAAGACGACCTGCGAGGCCACATGTGTGTGCTCATAGCGACCAGTCACGCAGCACCTGTGTGATTTATTGCTCTCCCACCGTCTGCGCTTTTACTGTGCATGATCACAATGACGAATCTCTGCCTCGCTGACTGTCTGTCTCTGTGTGTCCCTCTCTCTCCAGTAAATATTTCCAACAGCCAGGAGTGGACCCTGACCAGATCCATCCCAGAGCTCAGACTGGTGAGGCAAAGGTGTACCAGTGACCCCTCACTGCAGTACACACCTGTATCATAACGGAGGTGTTTTAATATCTTTGCATCTTTTTAGAGGAATATTAACTATCAATAAATGTAAAGATCAGATTTCTTTTTTAAAATGCAGACAGGAGCAAGTGACTTTTTTTTTTGGCCCTGAGTAATGTCTGCAGGTATTTCTTTCAGGCTGCACACACCCCTCACCTCTAAGGTGGGGCAGCCTTTATGCAGCCTGAGATCTTCTCTTATCTGGATTATAGTGGCTGAACAGTGAGAGGATAAAGTTCAGCTACACATTATGAACCCCACCCTCACCCACCCACACTTTTATAATGACAAGATTGTCATCAGGTACAAGTCTCTATTTTAGGTGCTTAAAATTTAGCTTGTACTTTCACTTAAGTATAATCTCAAACGCAGGTCCTTAACTTGTAAAATAATATTTTTATAGTCTGGTATTTTTGCAAAAGTAAATAATCTGAATGTCCCTAAACGGATGAAAAAATAATGCGGCAGTCTCAGATGAGAAAATGAAAAACGCATGTATTAATAGGAACAAAAACATATTTGATGGAGGAACTAAGAGTTTCTGGATCGAAAGTGTTTAATTCAGTCTGCGAGTTAGACTTGACACACTATACTGTGATCATGCACGCACGGTGACCCTGAATGAGCTTCATGGTGAGGTGTTTCCTTCCTTCTTCTCTCAGGGCATTTTGGGAAGTCTGAAAAGCGGAAAGACGGCGCTGGTGAACAAATACATTACAGGCAGTTATGTTGCACTTGAGAAGCCCGATGGTAAGAAACAGACAAACGTCTTCTCTCTGTGTCCCTCAACTACTTTAATATTAATTTAATACTGTTCAAAAATTGTTTTTTATTGTTAAATATTAAAAAAATATCTTCGGCTTCTTACTTGCTGGGTATCGTATTTGATTATATCTGAGCGGTGCAGAGAAACGTCTGAGCATATTCAGTGTGAAACATCCTGTGTCTGCCACGCCTGCCACCAGCTGCTGAATAGCTTGTCTGTCATTGTCCTTGTCCTTGTCAGGTGGCAGGTATAAAAAGGAAGTGCTGGTGGATGGCCAGAGTCATCTATTACTGATCCGGGAGGAAGCTGGACCACCTGATGCACAGGTGCTTCTTTTTTTGTGTGTGTGTGAGCAGTTAGTATGCAAAACTGTGCTATGTGTGGACTTCATCATCACTAATGCCCCCCACCTCCCCTTCAGTTCAGCAGCTGGGTTGACGCGGTGATCCTGGTCTTCAGTCTGGAGAACGAGGCCAGCTTCCAGGAGCTGTACCAGCTCTACAGCCAGCTCAGTGAATTCCGCACAGACGTCCCCGTCATAGTGGTCGGCACCCAAGGTCAGCACACGAATCACAACCACAAACACTCACACACTCTGGGACTAAACCATTCTCAAGACAGTCAGAGGTCCAAACTACCTACGGCCTGGGAAACTGGGAGATGGAGTCACAGGAGAGGAGCCTGATACCTGAAGGTTCTGCCTCCCATTGTTCTCTGGGAACCACAAATGAGGCTGCATCTTGAGAGCAGCAGGATCTGTTGGGATAACAAGACAGTGCGAAGCCTTTAAGATGTTATGGAGGAGAAGGATTTTACAGGGAGCCAAAGCAGAGAAGCTACAATGGGAGAAATATGATCTCTTTTTCCAGTTCCTGTCAGTATTCGTGCTGCAGCATTATAGGCACATCTTGATAATAAAGAATTACAGTGGTCCAGTCATGGATTCGTTTTTTTATTTTTTGAGACAGGATGTTTCTAGTTGTCACAATATAAAAGAAAAAGTTGAGAACTTTGAGTTACCATCATTTCTAACCTGTTACTTTACATTTTAAAATTTACTCTAAGTAACTAAAATCCTTTATTGTCTTTTTTAAATGAGACCATTTAATTGTGTCAAACTCTGGGAGCTCTGGGAAAATGTAACTTCTAATAACCTAATTTGAGTCAAGTAAATGATCCTCAGTCAACTGAACTAACTCCAAACATGTAAATTAAACTGGAAACGGGCAAAGGAATCTAATTACATGGAGTTAAGAGCGAAAGAAAAAGTCTATGTAATAACGTATTGTGAGATCTCACAGTACAAAGGATAAAGTAAACTGTGTTTCCTGTTGTCTCCAAATAAAACTTTGTCATGAATCACAGATTTGTGATTTGCAGTCTTTAGTACTGTGTAGAGTCTCTGTGGTGCTGTTCTGTCATAGTTATTGAGTTTTCTAATCACAGATCAATTCTTTTTTCTTTTTCCCAGATAAAATCAGTAGCACCAACCCCCGTGTGATCGAGGATCAGAGAGCCAGAAAGTTGTGTATTGATGTGCGTCACTCGCTGTTTTACGAGACCTGCGCCACCTATGGCTTCAACGTTGATCGAGTGTTTTCAGAGGGTGAGTTCAGATCCCTGATTTTACACACCCAACACGGTATCCGGTGCCTGGTGATGTGATGTGTTGCAGATATGTTTAATGGTTTAACGGCTGCTGTGTGTCTTTCAGCTGCTCAGAAGATCGTGGCTCAGAAGAAGCAGGCGGCGCTGCAGGCCTGCAAGTCTCTCCCCAACTCACCCAGTCACTCTGGAGTTTCCACACCTGGATCAGCATCGCTCCCTGGCCAGGTACCGAACCCAGGACCAGCCCTCCCAAGACACTGTCACACACTCAGAGCCACTTTGTTAGGTTCACCTGTGCAGTCTAATGCAATTATTACTGAGACCATAGTGAGAGGTGGTGTGATGAGGAGGCCAGAATAATAGAAACACCTCTGAACAGAATGCAGACCAGTTAATTATAGTGTCATTATCATTGAATTAACAACAGCCAAACAAGAAACTGAAAGAAAAGCATCACTGACAACTTTATTTCTAAGGCCCTGAACCTCGGCTCTATCTACAGGATGAAAAGTCCTTCTTCTTCTTCTTCTTTGATCAGTTTCCAGTTTCAGAAGTGCATTGAAATGATGGCACTGAACACTTCTACAATCAGGCGTGCAACTTTTTCAGTAGCTGTTTGAATAAACGCAATCCTCCTGCAGTCCAGACAGATATTACATAAGACCTAACAGAAACAGGACACAAGTGATGGCTGAGTGTTTCTTCTCACCTCCACAGAGCTTCAGTGGCATTTCACCTGTAGCTTATTTCAATACTGATGAATCAAATTCACAAATTTTGAAAATGTATTCCACTGAATAAAAAAATGCAAACATTTAAAACTAAGAAACTAAGAACGTGCTCTGTCTGAGAAGTTTTACTGGTTACGGATTCACCGGAGAAAGAGTTGCATGCATTATAAAGTTAAAATCATCTATCAAACTGAAACCTAATTTTAAACGCCGTCTCCGAGACTGTTCATCACTTCACTACATCCATCTCAGCTCCATGAGAATCACATTCCCCTTGTTCACGATGATCAACGACTGAAAAATCCATGCTGTCGATCATCGCCCACTTTTTGTAAATCTGTTCGACCCGTTTCGTGTTTCAACCCATTCTCACTCTCGCCATCTCTTCCCTCACTCCTCCATCCTCATCCCCGCCCCCGCTCTGCATCCTCTGATCCTCCCCCTCCACTCCTCCTCCTCCTCCTCTCAGGCCAGTAATGGCCCCAGTAGTGGTTACTCCTGCTCCCTCCCCGGCACCCCTGTGGTGGGTCACAGAGAGCTGCGGGTTGCACAGGGAGAGGGGGGATGCAACTCACGTACGCTGAAAAACATCCCCAGACGACCCTCCCTCTTCAAGGTCAGTTGACGCCACTTGTTTGGTGTCTCACACCTTTTGGTTTCCTGTCATCTCTCGCCGTCATTTCACTCCATCCAGCTTCCTCTGACTCTCTCTGCTGAAACCCTCCGCTCTTGTAAACACTTGTGTCGGCTGCTGGATTTGTTTCAGAACCGGGACACGGACAAGAAAGCCGGTGATCCTAAGGGAGACCTGAGCAGCGTGCGGGGCGTCCCCATCAAACAGGTTTGGTTAACATTACAAACAGCACAAAAAAAATAAACTGAATTTTCAATGAAGTGCATATTTACATGCTTCAGTTTGCTCGCACCACAGTAATATGTGCCAATTCCCTCTTCAGCGAGAAGGTGGGAACAAAAATACACTTGTCTATTTATTCCTTCTTACATAAGCAACACAAAAAAATCTTGTTTCATCATTCTCAACCTCTCTTAAGGTTGTTCTATTAATATTGTGCAAGTGCTTCCAGTTGCGCTGCTACACTTTGAAGCGATCGTCTCTGTTGTGTTGACTCTAAATTTAGGCAGATTCGGTGTGTTGTTTGTTGTGGGTGCACAGACCTTGGTTGTTGTTTTTTGACAGAGCATCCTGTGGAAGAGAAGTGGTAGCTCTCTGAATAAGGAGTGGAAGAAGAAATACGTCACCCTGTCCAACAACGGCACGCTGTCTTACCACTCCAGCTCCAATGTAAGAGAACAGCACGGCGCGGATCGACGCAGCAGTAAAACACAGTGAAACACTGTGGAGAGAATATCTGCAGCTTTTTAACTACACTTTCAGCATCGCTGGTTTCAATACAGGCCCCATTTGTCTTAAACAGCCCCGTAATTGCTTTGAAACTTTTGCTCAATATTGATTTTTTTTTCCTGCAGAAAACAGTTAAAGTGATTTAACATTTGTACAGTTACTGAGTTTCCTGCTCTGCTGAATAAAAACTGTTGTCTGCATTAAGGAAAAACAAACAGCAATTCAAAATGTGAGCCTCACTTTTAGCAAAGAGCAGCAGCTGTTGTGACAGTCTCACCCTAAACAATAGTGCGTGGTGCTATAGTCGGAGTGATGCTCGTTTAACCCTCTCCAAAACCAAAAATATATTCTATACCCAAGGAATGAAGGCTGACTCCCAGTCTCAGACTAAGACTCTCAAAGCTGACACTCTTCCAACATGACAATGATCCCAAACATGAAAAACTCACACAAGAGTTTGTAAAGAAGAAAAAAAGTGGAAGCTATGACCATGTATGTCCCCGGACTTCAATCCAGTGGAGGTTTTTAAAGCAGCTGCTAGAGCAACAAAACCTGAGGAGGATGGAGTCTGTCTCTAAGTGTTCTGACTTTGTTGCAGTTGGTTCTTAAATATGGATTTTTCATTCTAATTTATTTATTCAAACTAATGAATTGGCCTCATTCTTCGTGGGCTTTGACTGTAATGAAATGGACAGGATTTGAAACTGCTTAACGTTTTAGTGATACTGACCAGGTCAGGTGTTCTGATACATGAATTCAATTTTAATTTGTGAGAGGAGGAATGTGTGACCGTCCTTCAGCTAAACATAGTTTCAGAAAACTTTAAACCTCATGCAAAGATCATCGAGATCCCTGGTGAAAATTTCTAACGTGCAGCGTTTCGTGGGTTTCAGGACTACATGCAGAATGTCCACGGTAAAGAAATTGACCTGCTCCGTGTGACGGTTAAAGTTCCTGGGAAACGTCCTCCGAGAGCCGTCGCTCCTGCGGGCCCCTCACCTGTCCCCCCGGGCGCTGTACCTGGAGTTAACGGGCTGAGTAAGGATCTGACAGCAGCTGATAGCACCAGCACAGGTACATTTACATGTGTGCATAGAAACAGAGCCTGCATACCACAGATTATAGCACAATAAGGCTGGTGTTACTCTAAACCTTTCTCACTGTAAACAAATCACACGATGAGACAAAAAAAAACATGCTCAGTAACACAACTGTAGTTTTTAACAAAAGTAACTGAAGCTTGAATGAACACTGCACCTGTTGGGGACTATTTTTAGCTGCGGGTTAATTTGGTGCCCTGGTGAGTTTTTGTGGTGGCTGGACAGTGTGTGTGGCTTTGAACCACAGAAAACCACAGTGTGTGTGTGTGTGTGTGTGTGTGTGTGTGTGTGTGTGTGTGTGTGTGTGTATTCAAGGTGATAAGAAACATGTCAATGAGTGCGGCAACCGTGTGGCTCACCGATGTGTTTGAAATAGTCTTTGGACAAAACTGGAGCTCAGTGGCTTCACAGGCAACACATGCTCACGAGGATCAGTTCACTGTTAGTTTGAGCTGTTTGAATCAGATTCATCCATTTAAAATTTCTCCTCTTTTCCCATGAAATGTTTATTGTTGTTGTTGTTTGGAAATCACCACTCAGCAAAACAAACTCACATCGCCATGGAGATGTTTAAGAAAAACTACAAAGTACAGTAAAATAATAAAAGCACAAAAACGAGGATGGAAACAGTTTGATGGCTCATGAAATTAGTCTTTCACAGCCTCTATTCTATTTTCCCAATGAACCAACAGCTATAAAAAAAAAAAAGGCTGAATCAGGCTGAGCCAGTGTTACAGCATCACGGTTTGTGGAACTGAACACAATGAACTGAACTGAACAATAGGCGTCTTTACCATCCAGCTGTGTCTCATCCAGGACTTTTAACCCTGAAGTCTTTAAACATGTGAGAGGTCTCGAAGGTCCTGTGACTAAAGCCTAACTTGTAGCTCGACCCAAACTGCCCCCTAAAATATTTTTTCATTTCAGCCACAACTTTTTTTCTTCCGGTCTGGAGCAGAAACTTCAGAGTATGATGTAAATTTACTGCACATAAAGAGATCATCTTCTTCTGCGTCCTCTCCTCTGTCAGCTCCTCTGTTGTGTCCAGGCACTCGGTCAGTGGTTGATGATCGGTCTGGTGGTTTGTCCCCTCAAGGTGGAGAGAGAGGACTTCAGCGCTGCCCGTCCTCATTGTCCACCAAAGCACAAAGTGTTGGTACGTACCGCAGGAGATGAAACCACTCAGTCATTACCACCAGGTCGGAAACACTTGGCTCTGCTAAGACTTTTATATGATTCGGTATTTTTGCACCAAATGCCAGATGCCCTTGAAGCGACAGCCAGTCCTTTTGCTGGAAAAGACCCGGGACAGTCGTCTCCCATGAGCGACAGGAAGAAGAACAGGAGGAAGAAGAGCATGAATCAGAAAGGAGATGCAGCCGTTGGACAGGCTGAAGGTAACAACACGCAGAGGTTCAAGTTTCAGCTTTAGCTTTTCAGTGTAAACATAAGAAACAACAACAAATATAAGTACAAAATAAAGAATAAATAGAAAACTGATTAAATGTGCACAAATTAAACTCTAAAGTATGTTTTAGAGGCTTTTTGAAGATGGTGACTGGAACCTATCAGAAGAAATGTTTTCATAATCACATTATTCACGTTCCTACGCAGTTTTCCTTTTTCTGATGCCTCTGTCTCCTCCCTTTGTCTCTTCTGTAAGAATACGGTTTAGCGAAGGTGTTTGTCTTTCTCTGAATGTTTCGCTTAACACTTGTACTTGTCCTTCTCTGTTTCTCTTTTTCCTTTTTCCCTGTGCCTTTATCTCTCGCCTCTGCAGCCAAACGCAAAATGTGGAAATTAAAGAGCTTTGGTAGCTTGAGAAACATTAATAAGACAGGTAACGAGTGAGGGCGATGGAGCTGAATCAGCTTGTGCTCAGATTTGCATGCAACACAAACATCCTCTGTCTGTTTTCCTCCTCATTGTGCCTGACATACGTTTCCTACACCCCAAACCTCAGTTGCTCATTTGACTTGTTTTCATTGTAATAACAAGATTTTTCTGTTTTCACTGTCCATCAAACTGCTGTTGTGCGTCATTTGCACTTGTTTTCTGACTGTAGAGTCATAACAGCCACAATAATAATAATCCACAGTAAATTAGTCGGCCTCGTTGCAGATCTCAGCTGAGTCTGTTGTTTCCTCTGCAGAAGAGGAGAATGCAGACTTTATCATCGTGTCGTCTACTGGGCAGACGTGGCACTTTGAGGCTCAGAGCCTGGAGGACAGGGACTCCTGGGTTTCGGCCATAGAGAGCCAGATCCTGGCGAGTCTGCAGTCCTGTGAGAGCGGCAGAAACAAGGTATAAAAAAAAAAAAAATCTTAAAGACCCTGAAAACACATTTTCTCCATCGGCCTTTTACCATGAGTGACGGGGTGTGTGTGTTTGTGTGTGACTGTGCAGGCACGTAGGAGCAGTCAGAGTGAGGCCGTAGCGCTTCAGGCCATCCGCAACGCCAAAGGCAACAGTCTGTGCGTGGACTGCGAAGCACCGAGTAAGTTCTGAAGTGTCGGCATCTTTCCCTCCGTCTGCAGATTTACTCTGGAGGATTGTTCTTCTTTCACGCACCATCCGCAGCTTTACACGCTGTTTGTTTCTGTAACCAGTCTCTCTTCTCGTGGCCCTGCAGATCCCACCTGGGCCAGTCTCAATCTGGGTGCGCTGATCTGCATCGAGTGCTCAGGGATCCATCGGAACCTGGGGACTCACCTGTCTCGTGTTCGCTCTCTGGACCTGGACGACTGGCCCGGAGAGCTCACACAAGTCCTGGCTGCCATTGGAAATCACATGGCTAACAGCATCTGGGAGTGCTGCACGCAGGGCAGAACCAAACCCACGCCTAATGCAACACGGTGGGTACACCCTCATCTCCACGTCCATTTAATGGACCACAAGCTGTAAGACTGATGGATGGATTCTCACACAGCGTCTGGTCTCAGTCCATGACACTTGAAACTCGTTTACAAACCCCTGACCAACACTGCAACAACATATAAGAACATTTATAAGTGTTGATGAACGCATTTGTCACCAATTACAACTTTAACAGTTCATGAATTATTAAAACACGTAGTTGTGATATAACTTGATAGCTGTAATCATGTTTAATATTATATGATTAAGCACATGAACAAGTCCCAAGAGTGGGTTATAAAATATTTATGAACAGTTTATTCAAATGTATAAGTCATTCACAAACTCCTGAGTGGATGGAGTCTGTTCATTTGTCACTGACTGTGTATAAATGAATACTTCTACAAATACAATAAATGAAATGCTAAATATTAACCTATATTTTCATATGCAGAATATTAAGTGTTGTATTATTGGTCGTCATTCATTGTTGTTTATACAGCAGTTACAGCTTCACAAGATGAGTTATAATTGTTGACAAATACATTAACTGACTCTTAAAATGTCCTTATCTAAACATACAACTACACATTAACCATTTCATTTAAAGTAAAATTATAGTCTTATCGTTATAGTTACATTAAAATGCTAACAAACAAAATCTTGCAGGTGGTGCATTCAAGTACTTGTGGGAAACTCTGACATCTGAGTATCATAAAGGAAACTTTTCACTGCGAGAAACAGAAGCCAGAATCTAGAGAGGTTTACAGTGATGGTTCATTAAAGGCGTCTTCTCTGTACTCAGAAGTGTGATTTTAAATTTGAATATTGTAAAAATATGATAGTTACATTGAAATTTGCACTTTTGCTGAATGTGAAGCAAAAAATATGAATGAGAAACGCTTCCTGCTGCACATTTTGGTCACCAACACCTTGATATTTTCATGTGTGTGTATTTTCTTATTCATAGACAAGGTCTACTTTGTGTGTGTGTGTTTCACTAGTGAGGAAAGAGAGTCCTGGATTCGAGCCAAGTATGAACAGCGGGCTTTTGTGGCTCCTCTCGAGCCGGTCCTGGGGTCCCAGCTGCCGGAGGACAGTATGCCGGTGTGGCTGCTGTCTGCAGTGACTGAGAAAGATCTGCCCAGACTGCTGCGGCTCCTGGCCCACAGCACCAAGGAACAGATCAACGCTCAACCAGCCGGGTCGACCTCGCAGCCGCGCACGGCCCTGCACGCTGCTTGTCAGCTGGGAGACGTAGTCATGACCCAGCTGCTCGTCTGGGTGGGTTTCTGCTCACTGTCCTTTGATTCCTCCACCCCCCCCCCCCCCCCCCCCCCTAAAGAACTCCTGTGAAACTCTGGTATCACAGTATCTGTTGTACTTATTCTGACTTCTTGGTTGTAAAATTTAAAGAGTTAACTTCCCAGTGAGACCAGGGAATCAATTGAGTTGAAGAACAGTAGCCTTTTTATTTTGTGTACATCAGTTTTGGGCATGTGCACAACAATGGGAGGTATCTGGTAACAGGTAAACCAGTTAGGGGGGCCCCAGTGCGGTTGGCCGCCTACGACCCTGCCTACGAAGGGGACTGTGAACCTTATGAGGAACTAGTTCCTGTAGGAAAAGTTCCAGGTGTGAAAAAGTTCTGTTCATCCTTTGATGTGGTTCATACTTTGATTTTGCTCTTTAGATTCGGTGAAAACACCAACTGGAGGGACTTTTAGTTCACGGGTAGTTTGATTTCATTAGAAATGCACTTGATTCTGATGGTTCTCAGTAGCATATATTGTTTGAGTTTCACACTGTTCTACCTGTAATCAATATTTAATCTATACATATGCTTTCACTGAACACGTATCATGTTTTCTCTTCCATCCTACCCCCCCTGCAGTATGGAATCGACATGAAAGCGACAGATAACCAAGGCCAGACGGCCATGATGATGGCCAGAAGAAACGGGAGCAAAGGCTGCGTTGATATTTTGCTCCAGCACGGCTGTCAGGGCGACTCGCCCCCCACCACTGCCACGCCTGTCCTCTCCCGCCGATCCAGCTCTGCCAGCCTGGGCCGAAACAACTCCAGGAAACGGGTGTCGTAGCGTGGACTGCAGATGCTTCCACACGGGAGCTGGTGATAATCTGGTAACCTGTGGGATACGGGCAGAGCTGACCTTGGAGAGTGGTGTGCGATAAGAAAAATGACAGGACTATATAATAGTATTAAAGATAAAAAAATAATGCTTCTGAAGACTGAACAACATATCAAACAACGTAAAAGCAATATCCATTCAATTTGTTGGTGACAGATATATTGCTGAAATACTGTGTTGTTGTTGACCTCATTTCAAAATGACTCAAGTAGAACCTTGTAGCTGTCTTCTGTGATTTTAGAGCAGACTCTTGATCTGCTTCTGTTCCACTTCCTCCAGAAGAAGTGCAATAATCCAGCTATGATGACGAAAGGCAACAAGTTTTAGAGCGAAACGTGTCCGGCGACTGTTTGGTCACTGCTGTGAGAGAATTATTATGCCAAGAGGCGGATGCTTTTATTCAGATTTGCTGTGACTGGACCAAAACAGCTTTTTTTTTTTCTTTTTCTTTTTTAAATTTAATTTAATTTTTTGTTTTGTTTCTTCGGCTTTACAAATAAAACATAAACCTACAATATGTCATGTTGTTAGATATGTGTGCCTGTTGCAGCAGTATAATGGTCAGTTTATATATAAAACGAATCAGCTGAGATAATTCTGCTTAGACTAGAAAAATGAATGGTTTGGAATATGAAATATGTCAGTGTTACTCTCACTGGTCAAAGATATGGCGTTTTAATATACTGTAAATGTACCTATACTACAACCTTAATGTTCAACTCTGTAAACGAAGACACAACAGAAAAATCTGACTCAATTTTGTAAATGATTTCTTACTGGTGGTTTTGAAAATATGTCAAGTTTGTTTTTTTCATTGTCTTTTATAATTTCTTATTCTCCGACATGTCATGAAGGCATAAACCAGTAAACAAATGCTTTTACATATGTGAACATGTGGCTATTTGTTAAAAGTTTTTTTTTTTTATGATAGCCAGAGGGCTACGTAAAAACTGAGACATTAGTCATACCCACATTACTGTTGTATAGGTCTCTCCCATCAGTTTACAGTGAAGTATGAAGCGGTTACAGGTGTCACTGTTACTTCTGACACTTTATGGGTCGTGTGAATCCTCATGAGCTAAAAGAAATGGTTTCTGGAACAAAATAAACTTCTTTTTTTTTTTAATTAGCATTTCTACGATTGTTTGTTGTGTTTTATTTTTGTCTGTGTGTCTAGGCCCAGCTGCTGCATAAGACATGTTTTTTTTTTAAGTCATGTTAAAGGCTTGGCAGCGTCAGTCTCCAGAGTCCTGAAGACTGTCGATCCCTCGACCTTCTCTCTATCACCAACGACAGGTCAAATCGTAAATAATCAGCCCCACCTTGCATCAATAATTATAATAAATAATACAGTGTGATATAAGGATCAACCTGCTATAACTAATGCACTGCAATACAACAGTCCTGCATAAATCCTCCTTCATGAAGCTGAAACTGTTTCAGAGACGGCGCTGACTGGACTGTGTGATCATTTTGCTGTTGTTCTATCTTACTTTATCCTTTTGTCCACCCTGTTTGGATCCACGAGGGCAGGCTGAGGCTAACAAACACACCTTACTGCGCCCTCCAACATGGCCATGCAGCTGAATCAGCAGCTCTCCAAATAAGTCAAAAGACAAACTGAACAGTTTTTCATCTTCATGAAGGACAATTTATTGCAGGTGTTCCTCTAATTCTGAAATGGTCCATTCTGCATAATGAGTATTTTTTTTTTTTTTTACCTTTGTTTCTTTAAATATATTTTGGATGCTGATACTTTATACTTTATACATTTGTACTTTTTCTTTTACTTGTAGATGAGTACTACCACACCGTGGTTTCCCCGTGTTTACTGCCGCTCTGAGCGCTTCCTCTTCCTCCTCTTCGCTGCAGTGACTCGCTCAGACTGCAGGGGGCGTCCGCGCGACTCCATTTGTTGACACACGTCACGAAAACGCGACGGCGGATAAAAAAAAAAAAAAAGAAGAAAGAAACAGAAAAAGGAAAGGGGGGGTTGTAATTGATGAAAATTGATCGTCCGCACACGAGCGACGGAGCCGCGTCTGAAAACACAGAGGAACGGAGGATTATTCTCCGCCGGCGAACGTCTGTCAATGGGTAAGAGACGGCGACGAGAGGAGGCGAACGGCCGCGTTAACGAGCGGCGGATACCCGAGTGGACATGTTCGTGGCTGAGCTGCGAGTGGGAAACAGTTGCCTCCGTGTGTCTGGTTAAAACTGGCTCAGCTTTCGCTAAAGCTGCAGAAATTCAGTGTGAAACTGAGCTGAGACACTGACGTGTGAGCGTTTTTACCCGGAGCTTCACTCATATTCTGCTGGACACTGATTCATTTAGGATTAATATTTGTCTCAAACAGGTTTCAAATGCATTAAGAATAGAAAATCAAAAATACGTGTGTCTGATAAAGCAGATGCTGACTAAGGTTTGTTTGCAGTTTGTTTTGTTTTTTTTAAATTTCATTATTAATGAATCGACTGATTATTATTTAAATGAATCAATCAAGAAAGAAACCAGGGTGACATATGCATGGCATGTTAACAAAGCCTGGTAATGTCTGAACAGCATTTAGAGCAGAGCTGCAGCGATTCGTTGATTAATCGGTTAATCAGTCCACTAAAAACATAGCAACTGTTTTCTTACAGAGTCTTAGTGTTTTGACTGGTGGTCGGACATTAAGACGAGATAAAAAAAGAAAGAGGACAGTGATGATAAGGATTTGAGAAGAGAGAGAGAGAGAGATTATGAAAGCTGCAGTGCAGTGAGAGGGGTGTGAATGGATAGTCCCAAATTTAATTTAATCAGCTGCACTCCTTTGACACACAGGAGGTCAGTGTAAAGATCTGAGAACTGGACTGATGCGGTCCGCTCTGCTGTAAGGACTTTAGCTTTCACAGGTTTTTCTAAGACTTGCAGAGACACGAGTCCTTGTTGTGACAGGAGGCAGATTTTTTAAATTATCTGGCGTGGTTTTAACATTAGACGCTGAAAGTGTGAACTGACTTTTGATTGTTCCCCACAAACGTTAATCTCAGTTTTATCTTTGTTCTGTTCCTGCAGTGGGACTGTAGCGCACCAGGAGCTGCAGCAGCAGGGATGAGGATCCGGCTGCAGGGTCCCGGCCATGCTGCCAGCCTTCTCACCGAGCTCAACCGCTGCCGCCAGTCACGTCGGTACTGTGATGTGTTCCTACAAGTTGGGAACCGCACGTTCGCAGCGCACCGTGCGGTGCTGGCCTGCGCCGGGACATACTTCCGCAGCCTGTTCACCCGGGCTCCGGCCTCGTCCACCACCGCCTTCTCTCTGGAGTTCATCTCCCCGGCCAACTTTGAGAAGGTGCTGACGTTCGTCTACACAGGGGAGATCCTGACTGACCTCATAGATGTTGGGGTACTGTATGAGCTTGCTGAGAGGCTGGGTGTCGGTGAACTGGTGAAGGCGTGTCACGCTATCTTCCCTGACCTGCAAGCGTCTGTGTCTGCAAACTGTAAAGCCGGCAGTCCTGGAGACCTCGCCCTGGACTCTGGCATGGTTGCGGCCGCTTCCACGGTGGCTGCTGTTGGTGCGGCATCTGTATCCGCCTCGTCTGTGTGTTCGTCCGCCGCCTCCTGCTCGTCTCTGTCTTCGCCAGCTGCCCCGACTCCTGCTGCTCCCTCACCTATCTTCCAAGCCAGGACAGCCAGGCCCAGCGGTGAAGCTCACACCGCGGCTCTGGCTCTGGACCTGAAGGCAGAAGACGTCCAGTCTCATATTGGCTATGGGCGGATGGCAGCAGATCATCAACTACCAGGAGGACATCTTTTAACCAGCTCCAGTCAGAGTGACGGCATGCTGCCTGCGGGTCCTGTGCTCCAGCTGAAGACAGAGCAAGGGCTGGAGGAGGAGGAGGCAGGAGGCAGCTGTGAGGAAGGCAACAGAGGTGGACGAATGGTTTCTGAGAGCACAGATGCCTCTCTGCCTCAGAGCAGCGACCCTGCACCATCTGACTCCTGCTCCTTCCCAGACTCTTCAGCTCAGTTCGGAGCTGAGGCCTGCGCCCCGACATCATCCTCAGGAGAGCCTCCAGGTGGCCTGCAGGTCGGGGCAGTGGAGGGCGGCGTGGTGGAGCTGCAGAGCAACAGCAGACTGATGTTTAGAGAGATGGAGGAGGTAGAGAATGAGGAGGAGAGGGAGGCTCTGCAAAGTAACGGCGCAATGGAGGGAACGGAGGAGGAGCAGTGGAGACAGCTGGCAGGTGAGATCATCGAGCTGAGCGACGACGAGAACTTCATGGAGGAGGGAGATGAAGAGGATGATGAAGACGACCTTGTGTGTGTGGAGAACGGAGAGGGGGGGGACTCGAGCAGCCAGGTAATGTTCATGTTTGTTAATTGTTGTTTTGGTCCTCAGACCTTCTGTTTGTGTGTCAGCTGCAGTCCACACGGTAAACATGATGTTGTTCACTCCTCCAGGTGGCAGGAGACATGCTGTCGTGTAAAGCCTGCACGGTGCCTCTCCCAGCAGACCCGGCTGCCATCAGAAGACACTCTGAGACCCACCTGACGGAGCTGGGGCTCTGCAGGGTGTGCGGGGCCTCGTTCCCGGACCGTGCTGCCGCCGTCGCCCACGCCCTCTCCCATGTCGGGGTGCAGCTCTTCACCTGTGACATGTGTCACCTGCAGTTCTGCAGCCAAAGCAAACTGCTGCGTCACCACCACCAGACATCCTCCAGTTACACCATACCACAGAGGGCACTGAACAACAGCAGCCAAGTTCTGAGCTCCGACCTGCAGTGCGCCGTGTGCACCAAAACCCTCAGCAAGGACTTCCAGGTTGGTGGACGTTTAATATGGATTTTGACGTTACGGTTCATGCATTCATTAATTCCAAATTTCAAAATGGGTTATACAGATGTATATATTCTCATTTGAACAGTAAGACCAAATACCACCTACCTAACAATAACATGGACAGAAAATAAGAGTAGGGAATAACTCTTAACCACCTGCTGCTTTCGTGAGATTCTCAGATTTGCCTCGTGTTTCTTTCAGACTGTCAAAGACCACCTGCTGAACCACGTGTGTCCTCAGAGCCTGAGCTGTGGAGTGTGTCACCTCCCCCAGCTCTCCCTGTGCTCCCTGCTGTGGCATGCCCTCGCCCACCTCTCTTTACCCGTCTTCACCTGCCCACACTGCGCCCGCTGCTTCGTGGAGCGCCCCCTCCTGGACAGACACATGACTGTGCACGCCGAGGAGGCGGCAGCTAAGGAAAGGGAGCGGTCGGCACTGAGGGCTTACAGAGTCGGGGCAGATGGAGTTGGGGGAGGAGGTGTGGCAGGAGTGGAAGAGTTGCATTGCTTCCTTTGCCCACAGACTTTCCGCTCCTCGTCTGCCTTTCAGTACCACCTCAGCCTGCACACCAACGAGTCCCCGGGGAGTGGAGGGGGTGTTGGAGGCCAGGGCAGCTTAGGCAAACGTAAAGCCGACCAGTCCCTGGAGTGCCCTCCTTCTTCCTGCTCCTCTTCATCTCCACGGGACGTCGGTGGCCTCGTTAAAATGAGCAACCTGGGTCTCGGTCCAGGAATTGGCTTCAGTATACCAGATAAGTTTTTTCAGGGGCCAGGACACAGCTTGTCCTCTGGGGTCCTGACCAACGGGAGCTCAGGTCAGGACGGAGGAGCCGGAGCGGCGGGAGTCCGTGGGAAATGGTACCGGTGTCGCTACTGTGGTAAACGCTTCGCCCACTCGGGGGAGTTCACCTATCACCTCCGCATCCACACGGGGGAAAAACCCTACCAGTGCAAGGTCTGTCTGCGTTTCTTCAGAGGCCGCTCCACCATGATCTGCCACCTGAAGACACACGCCGGCGCTCTCATGTACCGCTGCACCGTCTGCGGCCTTTACTTCTCCACGCTGAAGCTGGTGTCATCACATATGGAGCTCCACAAGGACCACCTGCCACCGGACTTCAACATCGAGCAGACCTTCATGTACAACGATCACTCAAAAGAACCGCTGCCCACTGTGGACACCTGATCGTCCTCTGCGCCTGGTTGTCATGGACCGTATACTGCGTACAATAGATTAGGGCTGCAACTAACAATTACTTTCATTATCGATTTAATCGTTCAGTCGGTAAAATGACAGGAACTTGAGTTGTCCAGAACTCAAAGAACAGTTAAAAACCCCAAAATATTGTTTATGACAATAGAAAACGGAGAAAAGCATAAAAGCATTTCTGCTTCATAAACGAATTTAACGACTACACCGATGATCAGAACTCTTCTTTAAATTAATAAATTAATTTAAAGAGGAGATTAATCATTCGAGCTCTATTATAGACTTAGACGTTTAGAATGTAGGCGACCTATTCTATCAGATGCTGTTCACCGACTCCACCCGTTTGGAGGTTTATTCTCTTTGAATGGAGATAAAAAAGAAGCCACTTGGTGGCAGTGCATCCTGTGATGTGTCAGTGAAAGAAGGGAAGCCTGTGGATTGTTGACTGTCATGCAGGATTCTGCTTATATTATATCCAAACAAGTCTGTGTCTTTACAACTGCATCTGGATAGGTTTTTAATGTGAGTGGTTGATAATTACACTGTTATTAAAGTAGCACCTCATTGTAGCATAGAAATTATTTTCCTATATTTGCACTCACTATTTTCACACAGTACGATTTTTTTATGTCCTTTAAAGTTTCATTTTTCACTCCATAGATAAGCAGCCACATAAAGAAGTGCATTTCATTTGTCTGTCAGTGAAACACAAAAACATGTTCGTATGATGCTTTCGGAAAACGCCATTCAGTCACATTCTGCGCTCACTTGTTGAGAGCATGTGAAGCGTATTGTTCTGTAGAAACATGAAGTTTAAGTGCCCATCACATATTCATGTCTTACCTCATATTTATGACGACAGTTAAACTATTTATTATTTTTTTAATATTGTTTTTGAAAAGAATAAAATAAATGCCTCGAGGAAGACTGTTACCACCCCTGAATGTTTTTTTTTTTGTTTTTTTGGTAAATCTGTGTTGGATGACCTTTTACGATGTCCCGCACCACAAAACCCATCCATCATCAGAATTTCAGTGATGAACTTGCAGAAATCCGCGTAGTGTTATGAACCTCCTGCTTCCAGGAGCTCGTGATCTTTGCCCTTTTTAAAGCCCAGTCTCTTCCTGCTATTGTGCCGCCTGTGGACTCACATCCCCTTTTCCCTTTTCTGCCTTCTTATCCTTTAAAATGTTGAAAGTGACACATTCCAGATGGAGACAGAAATGGAAGTAAATGTAATAAAGATCAACAATAACTGCAGGAGTGGAGATAGCCAAGTGCAAAGGCAGCGAACTCAGTAAAATAAGCACGTTAAGCTTCCGAACATGCAGGTTCCTGAGCTTTCTCACGGCTCTACTCTGCCATGATGGAAACAGAGAACAGATTTCAACCCAGCTTTTCCAGCTCAGATGGATACAAACAGTGTTTGAGGGAGTTTTATTGCATTTTAACAGAACTTGCAGACTACAGCAACATCCAGAAACCGATAAATGTGAGCTATAATTTATCAGTTGTTGTTATGGAATAAGAATCTGGTCTATCTAGTTACATTTGCAAGATGTTTACATGGATATGAAGATGTGTCTTATCTGGCACTGGACAGACAGCAAATTTGTTTACACACATTCCTGGTGTGGCACTGTTCTTCCTCTGTGCCATGAAATTTTGGAGGTTGCCATGAGTTCCTGTGGGAGCTTTGAGGGAAAAAAAAAACAAACATCAAACATTTCCTGTCTTCCTCTGTTTCAGATACATCATAAAAAAAAAGAAACAAAACAAAACAGGAAGTGGGTTATGAGAGGAAGGTGTTGGTGAGCCAATCTGTTGCGTAACAAACAGCACAGTGTATCTGTGACCAGAGTGAGATGATCCGTTGTACAACCTGTGCCTCTGGTTTTCTGAAGCCGGAAGACCAGATTCAGTTCTGTCAAATCTTCTCTTAGAAAAAAAAAAGTCTTGCTCCTGAAGCTTACTCTGCTCTCGTCTCAGCTTCTTTCTTATGATCCAACATCAGACTGGCTCGTGCTGGCGTTACTTAACTTGCGCTGCTTCCCCATGTCTCCCCCGCCCCCGTTCGGAGCGTTGGGCTGGTTTCCTGCTGCCCCCTGGTCCACCACAGTCCCATCTCTGGGTATGTAGTTCACCACCGTGTTGATCAGGTTGTTGCGGAAGCTCTTGCTGAGGAAGTTGTAGAGGATGGGGTTGGCAACGCAGTGGAGAAGGGAAAGGCCCTGCACCACGCTGAAAGAGAAGTACAGGACTTCCACTGTGTTGCAGTTGAAGATGTAGGGGTCCAGGTCGTCTATGATCATAAGGAATGTGACCAGGTGGTAAGGCAGCCAGCACATGACAAACACCAGGGAGTACACATGCACCAGCCACACGTCCCGCCGGCCCTGCACATCCGGAGCCGTTTGAACAGCTCGAGCGATCAGCACATTACAGGTGATGATGACAGCAGCAGGGCCCAGGAACTGGAAGACCATGCAGAGGAACGCCACAGAGACAAACCATTCGACGTAGCTGTGCTCGGGCAGCATGTAGCAACCAGGCTCGTCCCACTCCAGAATATCCACATGGACGTTCTCCATCAGAGCCAGGAAAAAGGAGAACACCCACAGGCCTCCGCAGAGCACCCAGCGCCGCCGGCCCACCACAGGGAACAGGGCCGGACACGAGGGTCTGGTCAGGGACAGATAGCGCTCCAGGGTCATGAAGGCCAGGAAGAAGGAGCTGCTGTAGAAGTTGACCACATAGATGAGGTTGGTGACCTTGCAGAGGAAGCGACCCCACAGCCAAACCCTGTCCATGGTCACCTCCATCATGAAGAAGGGCAAGATCACAATCACCATCAGGTCCGACAGGGTCACGTTGATGATGCAGAAGAGAACCCCACTGGCTGAGTGGCGCCGACGCCAGTTCACCCAGATGACCAGCGTATTCTCCAGCAGGCCCACCATGAAGACGAACAGGTAGAGCAGGAAGAGGGCGATGCGCCGGTAGTCCGCATCGAGGTGGATGGTGCACTCGTAGACAAACCATGGCGTGCCATTGAAGTAGTCTAATGAGTGGTTGTGCTCGTGAGCGCTCATGGTCTGGAGTGAAAATCAGAGGAAAACTGTTTGATATGTGGACAGAGTTTAGATTTACTTTGGGGTTAATCTGATTATGTTTTCAGACGTTACATAACAGAAGCACAGGAGGAGGAGGGTGGCAGACGTGCTGGGTTGAAATGTTACTCAAATGCCTTTGAGAGGTGAATACAAAAACCACAACGTGCAATTCAAAAAGTGTAAGTGTCGCACTTTGAGGTGCTGTGATAGACGCTTTAGATGCTTGTATTTGTATTTTATAATTAAAGTCATACTTGCTATGCTGACATCACATGAGGACATTTATCAGACTTCAGACAGCTCCATCCGGAGCCCCAAAAGGCTTCATACAGCTCCCCCAACACCTGTCAACAGGCTTTTCCCTTTTCTGCCCATATTAACGGGCAGAAACTGATTCTAATATGTACTAAAACAGAGAACTGGACTCGATCATACCTCGCTGTGATGATGAGTGTGCTGAGATGAAGAGGGGCAGGTCCCTCCTGAGGCCTTGTTGTCTCCTGGAGAGTTTGTTTCACGTGTGACGCCTGCAGACAGAAGATGACTCCTTCCAGCTCTAATGTTGAGGGCTGTCTGAGCAATCAGGCAGCCTGGAGTGTCTACCCTCCCATTTCTCATTAACACACACACACACACACACACACACACACACACAAACACACACACACAGATGTAACAGGACATCCTCAGTGAGTAGTGGGGAGTGGTATAGCAGTCCAGGGACGCCCACAGCTAAAGGGAATGTTAGTTATTTGAAGTTTGTTCAAACATAAAGAGTTTTCTTAAAATTTAGACTCAGTTCTCACGGGAGAAACTTATTGTTCCTAGACTCATGGGAGAACCATGTACAAACACATTAAGACTTAAAAACAACTGTTTCCATCCTATGATTCTGTATCTGATGTCTCCATATTAGAAAGTGTGTTTTCCCCTCTGCTGCTCTTTGCCTCAGAAATACTCATTTATTATATTTAACTTTTAATTTAACCATTTATCATTATTTAACTATTTTCTCTAAAAATAACCCTTTGAATCTAACAGAAAAACACAATTATGAAAAAAAAAAACAAACCAAGAAAAACAACAACAAAAAGGACCAGAATGGGGTCAACATATTAGCACAGACCTGATACAGTTCATTACACTGGGATTTAAGCAGCATCGCCTAACACTGAGGATGAAAGAGAATGAGAATTTAAACACTAAGAGTCTAAAGCCATGCTAACAGCTCTGTGAGGGTTTTCTTAGCATTTAGCCCAAAACACCACTGTGTCTAACATGATTGTGATTAACTGGTTTGTTTACCACGTTCACCATCAATGGACCGATTTAAATTTTGACCCTGTGATGGTGCAAGATAAAAAGTAATGGGATCATCCAAGAGATCATAGTTCGGGGAGCATGAACATGTGTGTTACATTTCATCGCAATACATCCAACAGTTGTTAGGACATTCATCCTCTGGGCAACATGAACATCGGTAAATGATTAGATAAGGTACTGGATAAGTGAAAACTTACGCTGGTGGCACGAAAGGAAAGGTCACGGGTTCACCAACATTATTAGGATTCATCCTCTGGGGACCATGAATATATGAGAGAGTTGTTTATATTTTTCAGGCCGACCCAACCACCCACCTGACCGACCGACATCGCCGTGCTCCTGGCAAATGAATCGATCCACTTTCACCCAGTATCCTTCACACTTGTCTTTCATGTATGTGAAGCACATGAATCATGTTTTCCAGGAAGCGCATGTACTTAGTTGACATTGTCTATAAAAAGACCTAAAGTGGGAGGGTTTTTCTGAAGTGTTTGGTAACAGTTTTCTTTTTACTTGCAGCCATATAACATTTATAGTAAAGAGTAAAAAGCAGTATACCTGGTCATGGCCCAAAAATGGTTCCCTCAAATCTTACAGGTTACCTAAGCATCAGTTTTAGTTTGGATTAACTCAGCATTAGCTTACACGATCCTGTATGTGAGCATACGACTGGACAAAATGATGCAGAAACAGTAAAAACAGGCACCACATAGTGCAGAACAATGTCAGGAAACACCCCCACTCCCTGCGCTGGGGAGTGACGGGCAGAGTGCAGGGGAGGTGGGAAGCCTGGGGCGCATTAACCTAACTGAGGAAGGGGACACTTTAACCTAGACGTAGACACACATCCTCATGATCACATCATTTCAACACTTTGAAAATGAGCTGCAGTTTGGCTCCACTCGAGCCTCTGCAGGTGGTGACAGAGCGGACGTGGTTCCTCGAGAGGTGACACGAGTTTAGGACTTCGTGTAACGGATGACGGACAGGTTTTATCTAAAGGTTCATCTGAAACCGCACAAAGGAACAAGTGCAACTCTCTCCTGACCAAGCGATGCCACTGAACAGCTCGGAGCGACTCACACGTGCCCTCGCGTGAGGAACTGTTGAGGTCATGTCTGAGGTCAGATTACTAAGGAGAAACATTTTTGTTGGCCATGATTCCCACTGATAAATGACGTACCTCGCATCTCTCCATACCGTCAGCAGTTTGTATCTTACTAACCCCTTCAAGCTGCTCCCTCCTTCTGTCTCATGGCTCATCCTGTGTGAATCCTATTGCTTAAGTCTGTTCAGTTTCTTGCCAAACAAGTAGGAACCAGTCAGCAAATTCTGTCTCCTCTGATCAAACAGGAAGGAACCAGTCAGCAGAAACACATCTTCTGGTAAATGTGAAACAAAAAAAAAAAAAAGCAGGCCCTGACCCTCACCATGCTGTTATCTAAGACTAGAAAGACAAACACCTGCAGGTTCCCTGACATTCTGACCTGCAAAACACCACGTACCTTCCACGTGTTGGACAAACTCAGGGATCACTTAAGTTATTTAAATTCATTCGACGGGGAACACGAATTTCACGGCAATCCACCCAGTAGCTGTTCAAGAAACTTCGCTTAAAACAGTAACATCTGCAACAGCAGGATTAAGAAAAAAGGTGTACGTGCAGTTTATCACCAGATGAAACATTTCCCATGCGTCATCATGCACAAACACTCTCACACAAACAGTTTTCACACAATAACGACTCAACAACTTTTCAGAAATTCTTTGTAAAATATATTTTGGTCCAAAAGCTGATTTGCAAAAATACAACAATGTGCAGTCATCGAGCAGATGAGGCCTCACAGAGTATTACTGTATCTAAGCTGCCTTGCCGCTGTTTGGGAATGCTCTACCATCTCACTGTGTTAAGGCTAACTGCATTAGCTACTGAAATGTAGAGTTATTGTCAAAATACTTAAGACAGTACTCTGGTTATCACTAAGTCATTACAATACACAGACGACAGTTTCTAGTTCTATTGCTATATTTTTATGACGATGATTCACAGCGCACATTTTCCATGTCAATGCACACAACACTACACACCATGTTCAAAAGGAATCTGTCCAGATTAAGGATGGATGGGGCTCGTTTTCAGGAAGTGTTCTGATGTCGAATTACATGTCGACGTATTTTGTTTAAAAAAAAAAAAAAAAAAAAAAAAAAAAAAAGGCAGGAACAACCCCGAACCCTGAACCAACCACGTTGTTAATACACTCCCAGCTCTGTGGACCAACCAACCCTCGCTCTCTAAATAATC
>JBBMJY010000012.1:22762276-22818276 GCA_037833715.1 Toxotes lorentzi
GAGGGCGGAGGAGGTGGTGGGGGGGGGGGGGGGGGGGGTGGGGGGTGGGGGGGGGGTGGGGGGGAGAGGTGCGGGTGGAAAGGAGGGAAAGAAAAAAAAAAAAAAAAAAAAAAAAAAAAAAAAAAGGCAGGAGCGATCCTGAAATCTGGACCAGCCGCGTTGTTAATGCAGTCTCAGCTCTGTGGACCAGCCAACCCTCGCTCTCTAAATAATCTGATATGCTTTTTCTTTTAAATACCACACATTTACTGTTGACAGAAATTTAGCTGAGACTTTGGTGGAAAACAGTGTTTGATCCATTCAAATTGTGTTTCATTGAACTGCTCTGTCATCACAGAGTCGATCTAATTGTTTGCAAAGTGCAAATCCTGCTTTGATAAAGCTTTGATCCCACACATTTGGCACGCTAAACATTCAAATGGCCTGCTTCTGTATATAAATAATATTATACTAGACTTGAACAATACACTGTCTACACTACCATTCTTCTTTTAAATACTCATCTACAGTTTGACATTTTGGGACTTATTTGCTTTCTTAGTTAGAGAAGACTGATAACAGCTGTGTTACGATAGAAAAGACCTAGTTTGTGGTAGAGTGGAATCAATCTTCTCACCTAACTCTCAGAGGGAGTTAATAAGAGAATAAGCATATTTCCAAATATGTCTCATTTAAGTTTAGTTCATGCCGGGGAACCCAGAGCAAAGAGACAAAATAAGAAATATAATGAGATTAAACAGCTATCACTGATGTGACTTAACACTATGAACACTGATCAACAGCAGTTTGTTTCCAAGTACCCTATTGTTCCAGAGTTAATCCGTTGATAGTGCTAAATATCTATAAGAAAAAGATCTTAAATCTTAAAAATAAATATATGCATCAGAAGTAGTACATTATATTGCTACAACATAAGTACGTGGTCTCGCCTCAGATCACTAAATTTAAATAATGGTCTCTGTGCGCAGATCATTTTTGGTCAACGATAAAACTGACATATAGCTCTCAGTCGGATCAGTTTGTGGCAGTGTTCGTAGCTGAGTGTTACGCAAAGATGTTAGAGATGAAGTCACGAAATCGTTTGGCGTACTGCTCGGGGTGGACTGTGGAGATTTCTGCACCGGCCTGTGACACAGAGAGACAGAGAGAGAGAGGGGATGGAGACAAAGAGCAAAAAAAGGTCACCACCATCATCTGGAGACATCGCACACTTCATGACGAGAGCAAACATCAAACGCTCGGTACCCTCGGTGCAGGTACACCTGAATGTTTTGAACGGCTGACAGCAGCCCTCCACCTCCTCCTTCCTTCCTCTCCTGTGCTACTCACCCCGTGTTTGACAGTTTTTGCTGCGTGAGCAGCTTTCTTCTTGGTGTCATACTGCGTAAGTACGTCAATCAGGCCCATGAAGTAGACCTCCTTCTGAGGGGCCCCTGAGATCAAAGGCAAAAAACAATCAGGGTTATTTTACTGGGCTTGCATCGACATGAGCAGTGACAGGCCTCATGTAAAACCCTTCAAGATAAAAGCTCCCTGTTAAATAGGCGAATCTCAAAACTTCTAAAACTGTTATTATTTTCTGGATGACTAGATGATGATGATAGTGGAGCTAAAATTAAAACACACGCATTTCACTGAAACGTTCCAGACTTCTGGACCTCCATCAGTCTTATAAACATTACAAGGACCGCAACTAACAGCTATTCTCATGATCATCTAATCTGGTGAAGATTTCCTGGATTATTTGTTTTATGTATTACTTGATAAAAAACAGAAAATCATCACATTTTAGTTTCAGTTTTAAAATGCCTCAGTTCGTGGTTTGAACCTAGTTTTCACCTGGGCAGCTCCCGATGGCGTACACATCCACGTAGGGGTCGAACTCTCCGGGCCCCAGAGGTTTGCAGGAGGACATGTAACCAGCGATTCCCTCTGGAGACGTGCCATAAGATCCCACCGCAGGGCCCAGAGCCAGGCCGTTCTCTACTTCCTGTTCTTCCTCGTTGGAAACCTCCTCACCCTCCTCCTCCTCCCGCTCAGCTCGGCCCACGTCGTGGATACCGAGCAGCAGGCTGTAGTCCATGATCTTCAGCTTCACCAGAAACTGGGGAAAATGGGAGAGGGATGTTTGACAAGAGGCTTTCACAACACGATGAACACTGATTTGCTGTGAGCGGGAGATAGAAGGTAAAATAGAGCTATTGCATTAAATAGAGCTGTTGATTAATCGATTGATAGAAAGCTGATCAGCAACAATTCTGATCCTCAGTTAATTGTTTGTCATTTTTTAAAAATATGAATTGCTGCCACATTCATATCATATCTTTTCTTAAACAATTATAAAAATGGCTGCATCTACATTCACCTTCACTATTTAATGAATTTCAGATCCATCCTCTTGCTGCTGAAATGGCAGCACAGGAGTGCTGTTTCCCTAATGTGCAGATGCTGCCGCTGTGTGGTAGAAGTTTGCAACAACGGCAAAGAGTCACATGTAGAGAAACAGGTCACCCACCTCCACATCTTTGTTTAGTTTCTCCATGAACTTCTCCTTCTCCTCCTCGGTTACATAAACCTTCTGCATGTTGTTCCTGAAGTCCATGTCCTTGAAGGTAGGAAGCTCTTTTCCCTTTAGGAAAAAGTAAATACATCTTTATATATAAGGGATAAATAGGAGACAACTACAACAGGTAATAATGTTATAAAATGGATGTTTCAATTCACCCTTTCTTTGTCGCTTGCTTCTCGAGCCACCAGAGAGCCCTGCAAGAGCAAACTGTTGTAAATACTATGACTAATACATTTTGGGAACAAGAGAATTGAACCATTTTTGGTCTGAGGAAGAAGAAAGAAGGAAACCTCACAATTGAAAAGTTGATTATTTTTCTGTTCAGCTACATGGTTATAAAACTAATCATAATCAGCTCTGCCGTGAGTTCACCATTTTTCTTGTACGTGTTAGAGCAAACTGGTGTCTGAGTGACTTCCACCTTGTTTGCTGAAGCAGTGAGGAGAAGTGGGATGTGTTATTAAAAAGGTCAGACTGTTTGCCGTGCGGTTCCTCCTCACCTTCAGGTCGTACTTCCTGTGTACCACCAGTCTATGGCTGAACATGTTCCTCATAACGATCAGGTAGGTCTCCTCGCTGTCCACGCTCACCCGGTACATTCCCAGGAACTGTGGCAGCAGGGTGTTTCCGTGACACTTCACTATGTGCTGCAGGGAGGAAACAATGGGGAATTTGCATGGCGGGTAGAGAAAAGATTATTGTCACAGGCAGAGTAAAAATACAAATGGTAAAATGAAGTAGAAGAGTAAAAGACTGATCCAGAGATGAAAACATTAAAACGGGAACACTGTCAGAGGCACTCAGGCTGACATGTGGCAAAATCCAAAGGTCTCTACGAATGTAAACCAATTACTGAGTATATCCAGGGTAGGCTTTTAGCTGCACACAGCATTTACGGTAACAGTCAGTTAAAAGAGACTCTCACTTCAGACAGACCTCATTCAGTGTCCCCTGAAACACACTGGACAGGCAGGATGTTAAAAAGACATTGCTGTATGTGTCCAAACACTGTTTTATACATTGATTTTTTTTTTTAAATGTCCAACCTCTGGGCACCAGGACCAGTGGAAAAACACTCACACGGTATCACGGTGAGTCTATGCCGTGTGAGCTGCAGGGATTCAGGTTCTAACAGGGACTTTGAGGGGAAACGTGTCTCTCATGTAATGTCTAAACTGTTCAATCTTTATTTAAGCTTGCAGCGATGTTGAGAATAATGTAAATGTAGGTATACTGATAGTAATTAACTGATTAATCAGTTGTCATAAAAACAGGAAGAAGCAGGAAATCCTATGACCTGAACGGGACTCCCACAATGACACGTTCTTAAATACATCGATTATCACTAAAACAACAACAACAACAACAACTAAACAACTAAATCACTGTTATCACTGTTAATTAATCAGTTTAACAGCCTTGTATCTTTCATGATGGATATCTGAAGATGACATAAGGTGCGAGTTTTCCATCTATAACTCATGCACAGTATGTGAGTATTAGTTATTTATGGGATCAGTAAATACTGATTTGGTCTTTACGGCCTGACATGCACATGATGACATGATGTGGAAAAAATCCCTACACCTGCCAAACAACAAAACCTGATCCTAAACATTCGCAACACGTATACAGATACTTCCTAAAAGCTGTTCGGTGTGCCAAATGTTTACCACTCATCCTAAATACTGACTCGAAGTCTGATACATTAAACTGCAAACTGTCAACACAGGCACTCTGATAACAATGAATTCATTCAGGGCCAAGTGAATAAAAAAAAACACACACACTCTGAAACAGAGCTACCATTTTCCTCATCTCTTGTGTAGGCTGCATGACAACGGGCTACACATTCCACTAGGAGCTCAACACTGCCAAAGGTTTACTCAGTGGTGAGTTTAGCCTTAAGTGAGACCTTGTTTTTGAAGTATCAGTGATACAAACATGAACACTGATGCCAGTCCAAGAAACAAACACAACAGAGGTGAAAGTTTGTCACCTCACCCTAATCTCTCCTGCAAACGTACTCTACTATTTAAATGAACATAGATGTGTAGATAAGAACATTTGAATATCTGCAACAAACCAACAATGACGTAGCGCATGTGTTCTGTCGTCTGCTCTCAGATCTCAGTTAACACTGATGATGAGAGACACTGTTTTGTTTTATCTGCAGAGGGATTATCTCCATCCTCCCCCACAGGGGGGGTCAGCAGTCTGGTTCAGTTTGAGAGAAGCACCTTAAAGACACATTTAGTGCCTTGCTTTAGGACACTTCAGCAGGAAAGATGTCTGCTGTCTTCTGGTTGAATATGTAGCTGTCTTCCTACTCTCTGCACCACAGTGCTGCTCCTGGCAAGACATTAAATCTAAAAATAATCGTCATATTTGGGTCAGCTTTTCTCACCTATGGAAGAAAATATTCCCCTCATTTTAGGAACTCTTTGACAAACAATCTCAGGGTTTGTTTGTTTTTTTTTGTTGCTGGGAAATGTCCAAACAAAGGTCACAGAGGAAGTAAGTAGGACAAACAGCTCTACAGATGTGAACCTTTCTGCACAGTTCAGTAAAGCAGTCAGGAGGCGAGTGTGTGAATGTCATCACGTCTGCAGACTGACAAAAGAACCTTGAATGAATGACTGAGTGAACAGAGGGCAGATTCAGATTCACGATGCTCACAGGGAGGTTTATTCATAGCCCGAGTTTCACTGCTGGATCAAACGGATATAAACTGGGACTCACTCCAAAATTCATGTCACCTATTTATCACCATTGATCGTTCTGCAGGCCAGATCTTGGTCCAAACTCAATCAGTCACTTAACATTTTAACACACAAGTCATGTAAACAAAATAAACTCAAATTCAAATTCAGGACATGTGTGAACTTTGAATTTCACTTTAATCAATTTTCACTTTTTCAATTACAATTTTTTTGTGTGCAAGACCTGCACCACCTGCAAGGCTGTCATCATGCTATTCCATATCTCTGCATACTATCAACAAACACAAGCAGAGATTTGCTTTTAAGATTTAAATCTTCAGCAGGAACCAAAGAGTTTGGGGCTGAGTGCCACGGACAAGAAAAGAAATCAGAGAGTATGAAGAGATGGACATTCTTGGTTTTTGTCTTTTCATTTATAAAACATCCCAAAGACTTGGTTACTCTAACCATCCAGATCTCACCTGGTGATACTCAGACAGGATGCTGTGCATGTCTGCAACATCCTCGCTGGAGATTTGCTTGATGATGAGCGTTCGGTCGTAAGAGTTGAGGAGCAGACCCTCTCCCTGGTCATCTACGCTCCTCAGTGGGGGGCTGCGAGTCAGCGACACCTGGGGATCGTAAGACCAGGAGTGCACAGATTAGCATAGGATCATCTACCTTTTAACATAACCAGAATAATTTAAAATCTGAAATCCATTACCATTAAAACACTAATAAATGGAATGTGAATATTTGGTCATAATTAGGGAAAACATCCAAATAAAAAAAGCATTAAATGCATAAGGAGGTCTGCAGGCTGAACAGTACATCAATTCGTCACATACCTGATAGTCCAGATCCTCAATACCAAACCGTTCCCTTAGATTTCGGAAGACCTGAGGACAGTACTCTTTGAACTTGAAATGTCCTGGAAGATTTTCTCTGCAAAGGGAGAGGGGGTGTGGAAGTGAGAAGGAGCAGACTGATGGCACATTTTCTCTGACAACACGAAAACAAACAGATCTTTCATGCTCTGTGACAAAGTCTTAAAAATCTAAAAACATCCGTACGCAGACTACAGGACTTTGCCATCTATTTATGTTATATGAGAGCTTACAGCCACTGATTTTATCTGTCAGGAAAAAGTTTCTCAAAAGCATCAGAGGTCACTAAGACTCTGTCTGTTATATGTTTGTATTGCAACCCATGCTGCTTCTGTGTGTTCTTAAATCTGTGTCTTACTTGTTGAAGAGGTGGTTGTTGACTTTGATCTTGGTGTTGGCCTTGAAGTCATCAGGGAGGAGCATGACAGGAACAGGCACCTGGCTGAGATCATTGATCTGCAGAAAAAACGTAATTACTTCAATACTAATTGAGAAATTAAAAAAGCCCACCACACTAAATATTCACTTCAATATAACGTAAGGAGAGGAAAAGGAGCAAATCTTTGGTATTGACTAATTATTGCAGCTCCAGTCTGAAATGACCAATTCTTGCATGTGCATTGTTGAAAGCATTATTTATAATAGCATTATACTGACTATTTACTCAGTGCTGACACTTGAGCTGAGGCTACTGCTAATCAAAAGCAATGCAATTAATACACCTGCGAGTGTAACGTTAAATGAGGTTATACTTGTTATGCTGCATTCCTTCACCCATCAGTGAAGTGATAAGAAGTTTCAGTGGTAGTACTGCTGCAAAGATCTTTTTGAGATGGTCACGTGGTATCTTTCACTAGTTTTTGACTGTGATACATGTTAGCTTAGGTTTAAGGGTATGATGAGGCTATTTTCTTCCTTTTTTAAAAATAGTTTTATGCACTGAACTATCAATTGGTTGTTCAAGACAGTACTAAAATGCAAAACAAAAAAGGGGTTGATCAAAACATAGCTTTACAACAAATGAGCACAATATAAACTAGAACAATAAGGTCTTAAAACTATAATTTCACACAGGGTCCCTGCTCAAGACCAAGGCCACAAGATGGAGGATGGAGGACCCATCATTCCTGTTACTGTACCTCAGTGGTGCAAATTTATAACAAATGTGTAATCAAAAGCAATCAAACAGGGTTGAAACACACAATTATGTTTTTATTAATCTGATTAATGTTTTCTAGATCAATAATAATTTATGAATACACATGTATACAGTTTGTTGAGAAGCTGAAAGCTTTTACTTGAAAATGACTGAAACAGTTAATTGATTATCAAATCAGTTGTCAACTAATAATAATAATCGACTAATCACTGTATCTCCATAATGAACCTTTGTAAATAGAAACAGATCAGAGTTAACCTGGGGCTTTTGAGGGTCTCTGAGGGTCTGGAGCCCCTGTGCAGTTGCCCACTTTGCCCAGGTAGTGGGCTAATCCAGACCTGAGTGCGACAGAATCTGAGGGGGTCACAGATTTGGGTGTAACACCCTCACCTTTCCGCTGACCTGCTGGCTGAGTCCGCTGCTAACGCCCCTGCTAACTGAGCTAGCTTATTACCACGACACAAGCGGTTAACGTTAGCGCGGAGCGAAACGTTAGCTCACCGACTCACCGAGTGGTTGACGCCCCACATAAAGACACTCAGGACCGGGTCGCTGGCCCGAAACACTTTCACCTTCTGCTGCACGAAATGTTTCTTCTTCGTTTTGGTCTTCGGCGCCAGGATCACCATTGGGCTGGAGGTGGCTCCCGAGTTCCCGAGGGTAGCCATGACCGTAAACAGGCTCTCCTTGTCCCCTGCTGAGAGCGCTGGTGCAGGCGCTGACACTTCGTCTTGGAGGCTGCCGTTACTGAACTAAACTCGCTTCTCTCACCGCTCGTCCCCCGGGTTTCTCACGCCGACAACCAAAGGTCACCCGTTTAACTACGACTGTGTTGCACTGACTCCAAATTAACGTTTACACTACCGAGCTGAATCATTACTTTGCGTCACACACGCCATATTTCTACTGACATTCCACCGCCACCCCCTCGAGCCAACCCGTGTTTTTATAAACCACGTGGTGAATTTATGATTGACAGGTAGCACGACCCAATAAAAACGATGCTACCGCATCAGGTGACCTTGATACGCCACTGGTTTATGAGGCGTTCATGTCAAGATCCAGGGTCGGAAATATTAGATCTTTGTTTTCGTTTACATACGCAACGGCTCTGGTTCCCAAACGTCCAGGTTTATGACCGCCCCTCATCAACCAAAGAGTAATTATTCATACACGTTATAGAAATACCTTAGAAATCTGATATCTGACGATGTAAAACTATCCAGTAATTAATAGTTTAGTCTTTCAGCTATTCAAGTATTGGCAGCAAAATGTAATAAGAGTATTGTCATTCACGAGTCACGAGCCAAAAAGGGTGGGAATCACTGGTTTAATCTGTGACAGTACATTTTTATTTGGTTAGCCTATCGTGTTTTTTTTTTTTTTAATGTAAAATCAAAAATCTAATTTATACTTAAGTATAGTACCTGGGTAAATGTACTCAAACACTTGAGTAGATGTAAAGTACAAATTTTATTCACTTTTACTGCTTGCATTGCATTTATCACATACATAGCGAACTTAGTTATCTTTGATAGAAATGAAATCACTTGTTGTTGGCTTGAACCCTGCAAGATTTTTGTAGCTGCGTGTTTCATTAACCTACTTGGGCTGGAAGAACCCAGATGTGTGTACTGCCTATGTGTGAACAGCTTGCATTTTGCACAGTATGTCCGAAGAGATGTTTAACCTCTAGGGGGCAGTAAGACCCCAAAACAAAGTGGTAGGATCAAGCTTTGAGGGAACTTGCAGTACAGAAGAGTCCTGCAGAAACAGATCTGCTCACTGTTTCATATGTTTTAGCTTTGTCATCAAAGAGACACTCCAGTGATTTGGTGCTGCAGAGTAAAGTTTGAGGTATCTTTACAGGGTCAAAGCTCCAAAAACACTCCTACATTTCCCATAATGCAATCAGTGCCTTTTTCTCCCTGGCATGTAAACACTAGTAGCAGTGTGAATTTTAACCACTGGAGGGCAGCAAAAACAGGATTTTTTTTTTTGGGGGGGGGGGGGGGTAGTCAATCAAGTTTTCAGCTTTAAGGGAAGAGGCCAGAATATATAAAGATGTCAGCACAACAATTATTTAACTAAAGTGCCTTGACATCGATTATAAACAGGATCAAACAACCTGCTCATTATTTTAGTACAACGCTGCACTGTGTTGTTGAACTCTTCTCTTAATTCTTGTTTATCGTATGGATGTCGATTGGTGTCCTTAAAAATTAAATTAATAAACTGAATTATAATAATGGGAACATCCCTTATGAGGACAAAATGAGTGCAGCATCTTTGGTCTTGACTCTTGAGCACTTTCCTTGATGCTAGAGACCGAGCAAAGTACGTGTTGTAGAAATATATGAAAATAATTTACAGTTTCTGACAATCTTCAGATTCAGTGTCTGGATCTTTTCCAAACCTTTGACCCAGAAAACTGAATCACTCCAGTCTATGTGCCTCCAAGACGCTTGACTCTGAATTTAAGAATATGAATAAGCTCCCTTTATTCACATCATAATTGCATAGTTTTAATTGCGTTGCAATACAAAACTGTGCTTGTGCATCACAGACATATCACTGGCTTCATCTGCTCAATGCACAGGAAAGAATCTCCAAGAATAGCAAACGCAACCACCCTAGATAGAGAAGTAGGACGTGTGGTGGTGTGATTCTACAAAGGATGATGCTTCCTCCTTCATTTTCTGCAAGGCCTTCATTTCATATTATGCATGGACAAATGGGACATTCTATGCTGTTACCTTGGAAACAGGCATGTATTGAGTCCCTGTGTGGAGAAGAGGGAGAGAATTACCCTTTCTGTGCCTAGTAATGGCAGAAAAGCAGCATGACTCTAATGTGCTCTAATGTGTAATTTCTGTTTCACTGCTGGCGCCTGGTTGCTGTGACGGCACAGGGGTTTCTCACAGGCACAGTAAACGGATATGAGCATAAGCCCTCAAACAAAGGCTTCTCAGATCAGAAACATGTAGTGAATTGTTCATATGATTCTGAGGAACCCTCATTCAGACTCCTTCCTTGTTTTTTTTTCTGAAGTGACTGTACAGGAGTGCTTTCTTTTAATGCTCAGGAAGTTTTCATTTATCTAGTGAAATATCTAAACAACTACTCAACCGATCGACATCAGTGATCATCTATGAAAATAGTCATAGAGAGGAATCTATGCTGATGTTTGCATTTAGCTGAGCAGCAGTCTCACAGAGCTGCTAGCATGACTGCAGACTCCTGTACTATTTTCAGGTTCTATTTTGGTTGTTTCTAGGATGTAATATTTGTATGATTGTGCATGGATGGGTTACATTCAGATCCTTTCCCAAAGAAAAAATTAGAAAGACCACACAGTAAAAATGCTCCTTTACAAGTAAAAGTCCTTCATTCAGAATCTTAAGTAAAAATAGTATTTTTACTTAAAAAAAGTATTTTCGGCAAACTTTTCCAAAATCAATTCCCAATCCACAGTGGCTCCTTCTACAGTTTATAGTCTCACATGTAGTATAATGTTACAGTATCATATTACAAATGTATTAACATGTAGGCTGCATTTTATTGCCGTAGCTGGTCAGGGTCAGGTTCATTTTAACTGCTGTATAAATTATTATTATTATTTATAATTATTTATAATTATGTATAAATATTATTCAATAACGTAAGTAGCTACGGTTGCTGTTAATAAACAAAATGGGTTAAAAAGTACAACATTTCCTGTGGACATGTGGTAGAGTAGACATATGAAACAGCACAAGATTAATCAAGTAGAGTGCAAGGTATATCTCCGAAGTACAGTTCTTCAGTAAAGTGTTCGTTTACTTTGCACAGAATTTGTGGTGTATTTTTGTGTTATCTGTGTTACGTTGTTTGTTTTTAAAACTCATCTTCATAATCATTATACTGTCATCTTCTTCTTATTTAAATCTCTTACTAATATCCCATCGTCCTCTGTTCATCTCACATTATCAACACCACTTTTGGTGCATTTTATTGAAAGAACAACTCAACACCTGTTGTTATATTAATATATGTTTTATTCTTCTCCATTTTTATTATCATTATGTTTTATTTTCATAATTGCAAATCTTAAGGTCCTTTGTGCATGGACCCATCATCACGGCACACACATTGGCACAACAAGATTGGTCAGAAATAGATAAAGTCTAATCACACTTTAATAGCACACAATTTCATGACTTTTGCAAGGACTTGGGAAAGACATACTATAACAATAACAAATCTGATCATTTTTTCCCCTCTATTGAAATCAGAATTTATAGTATGATGTGCCAAAATAAAACATAATAGTAACGTGGACATTCTCAATTCTCAAATAAACAAAGCATAAATAAAAAGGAAATTAAAAACATGAGATATAACTATAAGATGTACAGCAGTTAATAGAATAGAGCTGTGATGAGTGTGAGGAGTTTTGCCATAAAGGTGCCTCTGAAGCGTAACACTTCCCCTAACATGAAATAAAATAATCTCTGTCTTTAAATAAGAAACTGCTGACAATATAAAAATACATGGCATTGTACTGTAGTTCATTAAATAAACCAACAATTCATATATAAAATATTATATTGACGTGTATAAAAATATGCCTTACAACTTTTTCAAAAGGGTAACAGCCGTAAGCTTTATGTCTGCCACTTCAGAACACACAGTCGACCACAAAATTCCAACATATGTACAAACAATCAACTAATAAGCAGTCAGAACGCCATTTTGACAAATAAAATGAACAGAAGCATCCAGGATCATATTCTATGACTATTTTTTCTGACTTTACACATATATAAGATACTGTAAGATTCAAGCAGTACTTGATGGAAATACATACTCAAAAATAAATTAATAGAAAAGAAATATTCTGTCAATTAGGTGTATTGATATCAGTGTATCTTTGGAGAGAGGGAGAGAGGACGGTGAGGGAGACACGTTTGTCAAACATTTGTGTCACATCACCTGCGTAACAGTATTTCAGCCCACTGAGATCAGAACAAACACAGGCAGTGTCAGCTATCCTAAAGTAAAAAGGAAAACAAAAATCTACCAGAAAGCCAGGACAAGAGCCAGGGAATATAGAGATCATTCGGAGTAATACCGCTTGGATCACTGAGGCAGTTCACGGAGCATTAATGTGAGCATGCAGCATGTCACCGGACGACGCAGAGGACACTGCTGCAACTGTTGAACATTCAGGCAGATGTTATTGTTGCTGTGACTGTGTGTGTGTGTGTGTGTGTGTCTTGCTTCTAGAGAGGACATGAACGTTAACTGTAGTGTGTTTTCCATAGGAAGTGGTTTATCCCTGCTACCTCCTGTCCAGGCAGTGTCTAGCACATGCTAAAGCCACCCCCTCTCCCTGTGCTCCTGCTGCTCCACCACCTCCTCCTCCTCCTTCTCCTCTTCCTCCACATCAGGCTCAGAGCAATAGGACAGACTCATCCCTCACTCCCCATCGCATGGTAAAGTACCATCTTCGTTGGCACGTGAAGGCACGGGCGTGCCGAGCTCATCCACGCACCAGCAATGGCCACGCTGCATGCCCTTGGAGGAGCGGCACTGTGCGAGATTAAAAGACAGAGAGGGAGATTTTGAAAGGGAAAGGAGGGCGGAGATTGAGTGGGAGAGTGGGAAAGGTGGCGAGAGAGGAAGAAAGAGAAAATGATATGTCATCATAGCGCAGTACTGATTCTCTCTGCCCACAGCTGAGAGGCTCAGAGAAAGAAGTGTCAGTTATTCTCAGCCCCTGTGGTCACAGACAAATTTGTGGATGCACCGAACAGAAATCTGCAGTGGGGCGCAGCTCTGACACTCAGAAACAAATACAGTCAAACAAAGTCAGTGCAGCAAACAAATGCTCCATGATGATTCAGGAGACTGAAATACTCTACCTGCTTTTTCCTGTAGAAGCCACGAGTGTCACAGTTGGGTATATAGATGTCGCGGTCAGACTGGAAGACTGTCAGCTCAAGACCCCTCAGGACACTATTGAGCAGCTTGCGGCAGGGTGCCTGAAATCAGCAATGCAGAGTGTGACTTCAAACATCACCCAAGGCAAAGATAGAGGACCTGTCTTCATCTAAAGATTGCCCCCCTCCCCCCAAGCCCCCCCCCCCCCCCTTCAGGTAATTGTGTTGGCAGAAATCCTCTTTGATCACAAAACATGTCGATGTGAATCACAAAGGATTAGCTATGGTTATGCAGCAATAGAGCCAGAAGCAGAGAATATGTATAGTTATATATTTATATATATCAGATGTCACATACTATAGCATACAATATATAACCATATAGTTACACAAGGCTTTGGCTTTTCAGGTCAGTGAATGGTTCAAAGTGACTGTGCGTTTTTGTGTCACTTTGTGAAATGAAACTGTGCCACCTCGATCATTTATGTGACTAATGATGTCCCCATGATAACATGCACACTTGTTCAAATGCTGCAGATCAGCCGGCTTGCAAAGCGAAAAATCAGTGGCGGCAGCGGCCGGCTTGAAACTTTCCTGATTCACATCATGCTCAATTAGTTCTGCCGCATAGCAGCGCACACATCATGCACCATAATGCATGGCTTCGGAGCAGTGTGTGTACATGCCACTGCAACACCCAAAACAGCAGTCCTATGGTAATGGTGTGTTTTAATGCAATATTGTTATATAAAATGCTTCGTACACCTCATTCAGGTAAGGATCCATTAGCTTCATTCATTAAAGACTGTAAAATGAGATCGTGAACTTACTTTTTCAATGTCACCGCTGTGTGAGGGATGTGGACCTGAGAGGAAATGACACACCGGCATGAGAATGTGACATTAAAACATCTTAGCCGTTAACATCAAACCACATCCAATGTGGCATTTTACAATATGTGCAACATATAAATATTTAGAGTTTGATATAGACCTATGCATCTTTTCACACAAGACATTACTGAGCAGCCACACAGAGGAGAGCTCACTGAGGGTGGTCACTGAGAGACCTAATTTCCTTCAGTATATTTCCTTTTCAGACGGTTAATCGCAGTATCTCTGTTTGAACAGTAGATGGGGATCACTGCAATAAAAAGCAGCTTGATCAGGATGTAGGTGACACTGTGACAGTTTCACATTCATTCTAAATTTTCTACAGAGAGTATGACTTGTAGGACAGATCATTGTCATCCACCCTGCCACTGAAATGGATGACAAAATGACACTGAAAAAAATCACATAAAAGCACTAATACATCAACTTGGACAGACTAAATAAAACCTCACTGAATGCAATTCAGAAATAACCCCTATGTTTTGGGGGATTTTCCATCATTTCTGATTAACAACAGGACTGTAAAGACAAATGACATTTTTATCACAGTGACTCAAGAGGCACTGCAGAGCAGTATTGGATTGTAGAGGTTTGCAAATTCATCTGTGGTGCACAAAATGCATCCAGGCTTAAATGTCACACACTAATTGGCCTTTCTTTTTGTTGGTGAGTGACACAGCATCACATGCAATTTATAGATAAACGAGAGGTTCACTTCATATACCATTATGTGTGGTGCCTGAGACAATATCCTCAGTAAAACACTGCACATTTCAAGGCTACCTGCAGTATCCATGCATGTGCATCTGTGGGTGCATGCATTTATGTGTGCATACATGATTTCATGCATGTGTGTGTGTATATATACAGTATCTTACCTGTGGGGGGGGGCCTCTCAGTGGGACTAGTCCTGCTGTGCTTGGCGCAAATGCCCCTTCCCTGCAACAGAGCCTGGAGGGGGCTATGCTCCCGTGGTGGGGGAACACAGCGGAGCCCCTTGGCACAGCTCAGCGTGTACACACCACAAGGCTCTCCCTGGGCCAACACTAACGTGCTGCCGGCAGCATTATGGTCCCTGGGGGGCCGACCTGCCCCCAGTGGATCCCTGCAGGAGGGACAGACCTTGAAGGGCCCCAAGCGGTTTGCCCCGGTCCATGATCCGCAGTGGGCAATCAGCAACAAAACAATGGTTGTTAAGTTAGAAATGATAGGCATTTTCTGTCCAGGTCTCAGGTTCTCCACACTGTCACTCTCTGTCAGTTAAATGTGGCTGATGCTATTTCTGGATGTATATTTTTCTCTCACTCTCTCGCCCTTTCTCTCCCCTTTCCTCAGTCTTCTTCCCGTTTCTATACAGTAGCTTTCCTTGGTGCTTTGCCGGTTGAGTCCCCTGCAGTGCCAGAGGAGACAAATGGAGATCGAGAGAGACACAGCAAAGCACCAGCTTTTAAAGATCTGAAAGGCGGTGATAGAGAGAGAGAGAGAGAGAGAGAGAGAGAGGGAGAGAGAGAGCACAGTTATGACACCTTCAGGGGCTGGGACTCAGAGAGAGAGAGAGAAAGGGAGAGGGAGAGAGAGGGAGAGAGAGGGAGGCAGAGAACAAGTGGGGGGTGGATTATGTTCCTTTCAGAAATTATCAAAATCTCCCCACCCCTTCCTGTAATATACTCACACATACATCTAGCCCTTCTCCCTACACTTATGCCCAACATGACACATGCATAAAGAGTAATAGTCATGTTCAGATATTTGCACTTTCTTTCCAATGTCACAGACCTCTGTGGCATACAATTTGCCATGGTAACAAACACAAATGTATATGTGCCTCCTTCGGCATCGCCACTGCAATGTCATTGGCTACAACAAATGCACAGCTGTGTGTTTTCTCCAGCTGTACAAACGCGTACTGCTAGAGCTGAGTTCCGCACCTGAGATAACCTGTCATATATCAAAGTTTAGAGACTGCTAAATCAACGAGTTGGATGCAAAAGAAGTGAAGTCTGTGATCTCCTGAATGTATTTCAGAAATGTTACCAAAGAGAAGTTCAACATACCGATGCAACATTACTTAATATATTTCAACTGAAACTGTGCCTCAGCTTAATCAAATCACTGCTGAGTCACACAGGGCTAATCTAGTCTTTAATAAGCAAGTCAACTTCTAAATTACATTTCAGCAGGTATCAGATGTTACTTGACTTCATGGACCATGTCACATGTTGAAGTGCGAGGGCAGTGGAGACTATTACTTGCCAGTTGTTTGAATTGCAAGAGTAATTAGCTGGATAATTGGGAGGAGGAAGAGGAGGACTTACTTTTGCAGGAATGCATGCTGTCCAGCCTGAGCCTGAGCCAAACACAATCCATCGCTCCATTCAGCCAGTTAAGAATTTCTACATGGGTGCCATCTTCAAAAGATCACTACTGAGCTCCTGACCCATCTACTCAATGCACACAACACTTTGTCCTGACAATCCTGTTGCATGGTTCTGTGAGGTATTCCAAATTAATGCAGGTCATTTTGTGTATTTAAATGATATTATTACATTAAAATACATGTGGCATAACTCTTTTTATTTTCATGACAGATACAAAAAGTGACTTTTAGTGATTTAGTAATAATTTAGTGAGATACTTTTGTTTGGATAATTCATAGAAGTGTGCATCATAAACACAGTAAGTTATTGTTCCACTTATGCCATGAAGTAATGGTGCTCTACTATCCACACAGAACATTATGGCACTGCAAATATCAGCTGACGCACAGTGGTGTTCTTTTTGAATCGAAAGAAAGTCAGGGGTCTGTACATGAAGATGGTTGGTAGATTCTGGCAGTAGGTAGAGTGCTGAGGAATGAATTCCTCTCTTATCTAGAGTCCCATTGTCTCCTGTGTTATCTGGCTTTGCCTCGGTGCCAGGGGTGCTCTGTGGACAGATGTAATATAAACACAATGCTGAAAAGGGAATGTCATCAAACAGAATTAGGATATTAACTTAGCAATGGTGACATGTACTGATATCTGATGATAAATTAGGTTTGTGTACATGACTTGAACTGTAAAGATTAGTCAATTAATAAATTAGTCAATTCAAAGAAAATAAATCTGCAACTATTATGATAGTTGATTAATCAAAAAAATCTAAAAAATGCCAAACATTTGATGGTTCCAGGTTGTCAAATGTGAGAATTTCTTACTTTTTTTGGTCTTACATTATCGCAAATTTAAAAGTTTTGGGTTTTGAATTGTTGGTTGAACAAAACACGATATTTAATGACATCAGCTTGTGCTCTAGGATCTTGTCGTGGGCTTTTTTCACTGTTTTCTGATGTGTTTCACTGAGAAAATGATCGGCAGATTAATCGATAATGAAAATAACTGTTAGTTTTAACCCTACTCATTACATTCACTTATGAACACAGTGTGCTTCCTGAGTGAGCCGTTTGCCTGGCATTGGGTCACTTGCTCCTGCAGTAGGACTGCAGACATGACAGAGCACACAGACATACCCAATGGCCTGTACTCACTGGAATTCGAGGCTACATGAGGCCAAAATCTGCTTTGCCATCAGCAGCCTGTTGTTCTGATTAATCTTGGCAAGGAGGGAAGAAATCACCTGCCGTCTTGTGTTCCCATCAGCTTGCAAGCTAGAGCACTAGTCTGTTTCCACATATCAGGAGAATGTTCCAAGACCCACGCCAGACCAACGGGGGCTCTCTGTTCCACACTGCCCTGGATTATTCATTTTTCCTCCTCCAGGCAGCCACACAATTTCCTCCTCAGTTTGTTCCTTTTCTCTGCCTCCCTGCTCAGGTCAGTCACAGCTGGCTCAGAAAGTTTTTTTTCTGCTGCCTTTCCTGCTTTAAACATAGCAACCAGAGTCCTCACTAAAACGTTGTGTTGGGACACTATGAGGTATGGACTGTTTTTACAAACCTATCACTTGATTGATCGAGAGAAAGAAAAATAGCTCCACTTTGACCAACTAAAACAGTAAAATGCTGCCTACGCATTAAGGCATGAGTAATAATAATCCAATGATATAATACATAACAGTATAACAATTTTTCTGCATTGCGTTGGCTACTTTTACTTTGAACACTTTGCAGATTTGAGGACTGCTCTGCTCTGTTGAGCAGTGTCCCCCTGACTTACTGTTATGCTGGCCACCTGCCTACTTCTAGGCTTTGAAAGTAAATGTGTCGGTTTAGGATCATGAAACACACTGTCAGCAAAAGAAAAAATGCAGTTTGTACTGTGACACTCACCGGACACGGTGCCAAAGAAAGAAGTCAGTCCATTGAGTGGGTTGTGGATTTACTGGAGGATTTGTCATGGTGAAACCATAACCACTACTTGTCTAACCTTAAAACCTAACCTAACCATAACTTTAACCTAAACTTAACCTTACCTTAGCCTTAATCTAATCTTACCTTAAGCTCTATCTAAACCTCAACTCAACCATATCCTAACTTTAACTTAAACCTAACCTTACCTATGTTAAACCAACCGTTCACCTTAAAATTTAATGATTTATGTTATGGCGCCATTCAGTCCCCACAATATGACTATATAATTGGACGTATGTCCCCACAATATAAGTAAGACTTTGGCACAGACACACACACCCAAACACACACGAACGAACACAACTTGAGCGACAGGATTGGCTGAATTCTTGTCACCGCTTCTCAAACCTCGCTGTGATTGGCTATTTACGTAACGAGGGTATGATGTCACTGGAAAGCGCCGAACTCCAGTTTGTAAAGTTTTATGTGGCGCTAATGGACTGATGGCTGACGGACAAAAGTGGGGTTCTATCTTATTAGCCGCCTAGATAACAGGTAAGAGGCACCTGTGATAAATCTTTGTTCTGTTCTTCACTTTTTAGAAACGACCTGTTGTCCTCCTCTACTTAAGCACCGAGTCACAGCTTCAAGCAAAGAAGCTAACGCATTAGCCGCTAATGATGCTAACCCATGTCGAGTTCGGCGTTTAAACCGATCCCTCGTTACCAACGCGAAAACATAATTGCTGTTTTGAAATGTCACATAATTAACACTAATCAGTACAGCACTGTCAACCGAAATGACAGCAGTTAACTGTCTTCAAATTCCTGCTATCTTGACTTAAATTGTCCTTACCGTTAGCATGGTATGTTTTGAGTTGCTAGCTTGTAGACAGCTAGCTGGATGTAAACATTGGCACGCCCACTGTCCCTCCTCACATTTTCTATTTTAATGTTGGACAAATTTATCCCTTTAAACCACTGGAAACAAAATATCGCAAGGAGGTTTCAAAAGAAAATCGTACAGTCAGAGTTCAAAGTGTTTGTTAATCACTTAAGACATCGCACAACATTTCAAACCAAATCAGAAATAAATCGCACACTCTCATTAGCATAAGCTTTACTGGCCAAGTGTGTTTGTGTATAGAAGGGATTTGACTCAATATACGTTCACACAGTATCAATAACAATGTTCAGGAAGATACACAAGGTCATACGGCAAAAATAATAACAAAGTTGGGAAGAGATTTAAAAGATCATAAAAATATTACTATTGTAAGGACAACAGACCTGTCCCAGGCATCCTTAGAGGTCTAGACGGTTCATAGAGGAGCAGCAATTCAGAAATGCATTTTTGGCCCTAAACCAACAGTAATATTAGGAACACTTGTGTACAGTTTTTCAGTTACTTGGCAGGTGGGTTGTTCCAAGCATCTCAAATAACTTGCCACAATTCTTTTGATGCCATGTTGTTGAGATCAGGGCTCTGTGGGGGCCTGCCTCAGGACTCCGTGTACTTCTTGTCTTTGAAGATAGTTCTTTATGACTTTGGCTGTATGTTTAGGTTTATTGTCGTGCTGCAGAGTGGATTTGGGACCAATCAGATGCCTACCTGATGGTATTGCATGATGAATTAGAAAATAAACATCTAATGTGCCTAAAACGTTTGCACAATATGGGTGTGTGAAATAAGTTGGTGGAAAGCAACATATACGCTTTATATGTAAAACACAACCAATTTTTCTTAGTTTATAACTGGGAAGTTAGCTGTGCAGTATGTACATTATATCCTTCCTAACAGAAACTGGCTCAGATACATAAAATGACTAGAAAAAAACTAGTCATTTAGGCAATGTATTGAGTAGTGCTACAACGATTATTCTCATTCTCATTTTTGATGAATCCACCAATTCTTTTATCAATTCATTATTTGGCAAAAAATGCTCATCACAATTTCCCCTCACCCATGTTTTAAAATGTCTTTGTTATCTTGTTTTGTTCGACCAACATCCCATTTAGTTCATAGAAGACTAAGAAAGTCGGAGAAGATTCACTTTTGAGAGGCTGGAGGCAGAGAAGTTTTGCCATTGCTAAAGAAAAGACACTGATTTTCTGTCGATTTGTTGCAGCTGCAGTGTTAAGATTTAATCGGCCGATATTGCCTTTTTGCAAATGTGTCAGTGTTTGTTGGCAGATGAGTAACAAGACATTGTTGTACAGAAATGCCAAACTAGGTTGGAGGCAATTAAAAAGTGTCACCATGCATAGTTTGTCCACCAGAGAGCACTGACAAGTTCAATTTTACATTGTAAACTGTCCCGCTCAGTGTGTATTTGCTGAACTTAATGTGCTTATTTTTTTCTACTGTCCCATTTTCTTCATCCAGATGGATGACATCAATGTACTACACCACAGATGCCTCCTGAATCTGCGGCGTCGAATCAGAGATATTGGGGATGGGCGCCCTGCACAGGAACGATACATGAGGTTGCAGAAGGATGGAGAGACACTCAGGTCAGCCTCTTTTTGAACTTGGTGAATTTGAGTTTATCTAAAAAGATGCTTCTGTTTTTTATTGTGTTGGTTTCTGGTGGCTGTATAGAAATCGTATCATTAATGTGCTAGGAGTAGCGACGCACAGATCAAATTTTTTTTCTCCCCTGATACAGATTTCAATACTTCAGTGGAGGGTATCTGCTGACCATGAGTACTAATCCAATACCAGTGACCTCTTTTTCCCAAATTTAAAATCTTTACAAGTCACTGATTAAAACTCACGATCATCAGTTTTACAGCATGTACAACTGAGTGTATGTAGCTGATCACAGAAGTGCAGAATTTTGGGACATTGACACAGACACTGTATAGTTACAGGAGCAGACTAACCACAAGGGTAGAGTGTGGAAAACAGGCACATATAAGGGCTCTGTATCTGTGAACCTCAGAGGCCTATACCGTTATACCGCTGTTATATAGTGATTACTTTATATAACAAATTTAGAATTGTGATTCCTTCTAAAGATTCTGGCACTTCATTCAGTTAGTAATATTAATGAGGGTTCTGTTCTGTTCAAGTGTTCCAGTAAGTCATGACAATACCAGAACCCTGAAACTGAAGCAACTAAAAGGAATTCAACCATAATTATGTTTATTATTTACACCTGCTTTTGCTACTATGACAGGTAAAATGTCTTCTGTGAAAAAGGCCTGTTCTCAGGAAGATCTGTTTTTTGTCTTAGCACATCTCCAGTTTTCCCTTCCTTAACAAAACATGTGCTTTTAAGAAAGCTAGTGGGGTTTGTATTTTAAACAGTTTGAAATTCCTTGATTGATGTTTGGCGGTGTTTCGATCGAAGATGAGGCTGTTCTTCGATGTATATTTCTGATTGTGCAAACAGCAGCTGAACCTATCAGGAGTTACCTTTTGTTAACCTGTAATTTCTTCTCTTTAGTTACCAAGGGAACTCTGAAGAGGTGGGTTGCTATGTGGCTGGCCATCCTTTATCAAAGGGAAATTGCTACTTTGAGGTAAGGCACAATGATACTGATGCTGTAAGTCAGCATCTGACATTGTTATTGTAACTGCATGTCCTGTCTTTTTTTTTTTTTTTTTTCTTTTGTACATCATTAGTTGACATGATTGCTACAAACTGCTGTCTAACTTTGTGGCTTTTACCCGCCTTTTGTATACAGTAGATACAAAAAAAAAAAATCATCATCACTGTATTATCATTAGGGAATAAGTGGACTGTTGGTCCTTTGCGCAGTCATTCATTTTGAAAATTTGGGGTGAGGGGTGGGGGTGTCCACAATATGATAGACTTACCACATACCGTCGTCTCTGGTTGTGCCCAAATTTGCTTTTCCATCCAGGCAGCAATTTTATCCCCTGGAATCCCATTGCTGACAATTTTCTCAACTTCATATTAAATCCTGAGTGCCCCCCCACAGTCCCTGTTCACCAGTGCAAAACCACTACCTCAAAAATGTCCTAGCTGCCTTGGAATGAGGGATAGGGTGTGGGTTAGGTGGTATCTCCGAGTACAAGATTAGTCTAACACACAGTGTTTTTCAGCAGACTGGCAGCAGGAGAAAGCATTGGACATTTATTTTATCGAATAAATTTCCAAGGCCGTTCTAACAGTTCACATCCATACAGTAGAGTAAAGAGAGAAGTATCTTGGTGATTTAACACAGGAAAGTTTCAAGAGTTCAGTCATAAATTAGGTGCTGAGGCCTGCAGTGTGTTATTTATGAGCCAGCTTATTTGTGGATAGCTCACATCATACTAGGCCTTGTGACGTGTAGTCAAGAGACTGCAGGTGAGGCAGACAAACTTACTTCAGGAGGAACCATCAGGCTTTACGTTATCCAGAGATCCTGCGTCATTCTGCTGGGCTGCAAATAGACCCAGACAGGACCATGGAGCATGGAGCATCAGTCCTGTAGCTATACCCAGCTCTCCTGAAAATGATGCACTTCTTCCACTATTCTTTTCAGATATGTTAAAACATTTCAGATCTGCTTCACTAAGACTCTATACAAGCTGGCAGTGTACTTTGACATTATTTTTTGTGGCTTTGAGGTATCCTTGATTTGTGTCAGATGTGACATTTCTTTTAAATGTGATGTCAAACTCTCAGCTGACCCCCAGATCTCTCTCCCCCCTGCTTTAGCAAGCAAATCTTAAAAATAACAGTGCTTATATTTAAATGAGAGTAACATTTGGAGCCTGATAGATCTCTCTGACATTTAAACAACTGGATTTTAGTGTGGCCATTACCCTGAGTTTCATGCTACATTTTGCTCTAATCTGTGACGCACATGCTGTCAGTTTCCCACATATCTCGAAAATTTGGGAGCATTTATTCTCATAAAGGTCAGGCTTCTGTCGACGTATGCGTCACCGCTATCCTCGTGTTTCTCCTCGTTCTGCTTTCACAAGGAATTCATTTCACCTCTGTTGTCAGTCCTCCTGCACTTTCTCCAGTTTTTGTCATCTGTCTTCCTCGAGCCCAGCTGAACATCTGCAACATTCCACTTGTTTTACTAGATTTATTTGAAAAATGAATATCAACATAACTGAACGGCTCATCAGTGAGCGCATTCCTTCTCTTGCCTAATCCAAGTAGTCTCACATGTTTTTGGAGCTTTTATTTGGACACTTATGTTTTAACAGTTTAGGTGCAGCAGTGGTTACCTGCCAAAGCAAATAATTTGCTTCTTTAACTAATCAAAGGTATAATCTATCGTCCTTAAATTGCCAAAGGAATCAGGCCTGGAATTTTCAGTCAGGGAAACCCAAGAAGTTTGGTTTACAGCTACCATGCAGGAACAGTGATTTTATTTTTTTTTTTGGGGTGGGGAGGGTGATGAAGAGGGAGGTGAGTAAAGAGACAGGTATATTGGAAGGGGAAAAGGACATGCCAGCAATAAGACAGAAGAAGAAAATTCTAGCAGGGTGAGGAATGACTTGGAGAGGTCGCCAACACAGGAAGGGATCAAACATAGACATGCACCGGGTTTATTCTCCTGTATTTCCTACGTTGTCTTTCACCTAATTCTGCTTGGAAATCTGTGTCATTTTGCTGTGATTGGGCTTAGCTGGCAGACTGGTGCCATGTCTGAGGGTAGGATTGTGGAGGTTTTCCCATGCTGCCATGTGGACTCTAGACTTTGGATGTACCAGTGTAATGTTTTCATTGCCAAAACAAGACAGAAATTACTTTTAATGCGATATCTCTGCAAAATACTGCACATTTTCAGTCACACTTACTCACTTTACTTGTGACATCCCAGTCCTCAAATCAGTATGGGGACAGAAGTACTTCAAATTATGCTGACTGACACACACCTGGCATAAAGTGGTTATGGCTTGTGATTTGGTAGCAAACAGCTGTGTGTGTACACATGCAGCAGGGGCAGCCTTACGTTGCCATCTAGAGTCGTGTTTCTGGCTAACTGATGAAGATACGTATCTGTGGCATCAGGCCACAAGACTTTAGGACCAGATCTTTTAGGTCCTGTGAGATGCAAGGTGGGGCCTCCATGGATCAGACTTGTTTTTCTAGGACATCCTACAGGTGCTCGATTGGATGGAGATCTGGAGGACTTTGCGTCCAAGTGAACTCTTGGAACTCTTTGTCCTTCCTGAAACCATTCCTGAATTATTTCTGTAGTGTGGCAGGGTGCCAGGATCCCAGGATTCCCAGCAGAACATTGCCCAGAGCATCACACTGACTCTGCTGTCCTGCCTTATTCCCATAGTGCATCCTGCTACCATCTCTTCCCCACGTAAATGACGCTCACGGAGTACAATAGCCTTTATTGTCATTGAATAATGTCCAATGAAAGGACCCTGCCGTCCACATGATGTTAGAGAAAACGTGATTCATCAGACCAGGCCACCTTGTGCTTGTACCTCATGGTCCAGTTCTGACACTCACGTGCACATTGTAGGCGCTTTTGGCGGTGGACAGGGGTCAGCATGGGCACCCACACCAGTATTAAGCTCCTCTCTGGGATCGGACCACACAGGCCAGCCTTCACTACCCATGTGCATCAGTGAGCCTTGGGTACCCATGACCGTGTCACGGGTTCACTGGTTGACCTTCCATGGACCACTTGGTATTTACGTGGTACTTACTAACCACTGCATTATGGGAACAAACAACAAGACCTGCAGTTTTGGAGATGCTCTGACCAAGTCGTCTAGCCATCACAATTTGGCCCTTGTCAAAGTTGCTCACATCCTTGTGCTTGCCTATTTTTCCTGTTTCCAACACATCAACTTCAAGAGCTGGCTGTTAACCTACTGCCTGATATATTCCACCCCTTGACAGTTGCCATTGCAGCAAGATAATCAGTGTTATTCACTTCACCTGTCAGTGTTTTTATCATGGCTGGTCTTTATAGTCCAATATTCACTAACCATTTCAACTGTGTTTGAGTCTTATCAGCTCCCTGAGAAACATTTGTGTCTTTAGTTGCCTGAGGTAGAAGGTTAGAACATAACAGGTGGACTGCTGCAGTAATATTGCCCTGTGTTCACGATGCCCTCTGAAAACGGTGTTAATCATGGTATTGGCGGTTATAGATAGAGTTTGCTGTGGTATTACCATCAGAATCTTTCTCCAGTGTGTAATAAAACCATTGTACTGGCACATCTCTGTATAACGACAGCTGTATACCTGTTCAGAGAGCCAGACTCTGGGCTTTTGGGCACACCAACCAGACAAACTGAGGGTCAAGAAGGACATGGATTTACTATGGAGGCTTCCTCTCCTGAGTCAAGCTATCCATTGAAGTTGCAACTTAGTGAAGTTTATCACAGTAAAATATAAAACTTGTGTTTTGATTTTGGTTTGGCTATAAAGTCATGCTGTTTTTAAACAAAGGTACCTTTTCATTCTGCCCACACAAGTGAGTAAAATCCATGAAGACCTGCAGTGAGTTATGCTAGTTAACTGGTGCCACAGTCATAATTACAGTGTGTGTCTGTGTCTTTGTGTGTGTGTGTCTTTGTGTGTGCTTAGGTGACGATAGTGGACACAGGGGTGAGGGGGACCATTGCTGTGGGCCTGGTGCCTAAATTCTACAGGCTGGACCACCAGCCTGGCTGGCTGCCATACTCTGTAGCTTACCACGCTGACAACGGCAAGTAAGTCAAACCACAGTCATCTATACACTACGCTTCAGCACTGGTTTCTTGCATGGTTTGTGTGCATCCACACATAACCGCAACAGTAATTTCCTATATCAGTCTCCTTAGCTCTTACTTTTTTCCTTAGCATTTTTCACCGGCGTAAAATACTCTTGATGCAGGAATAATGGCTCTGAACGTCTCAGTATTGTTTGTACGGCTTCAGCTAATCATTATTTTCATTATAGATTTATTTGTTTATTTTTTGATTACTCATTTAGTCTATAAAGCTAGAGTAGTTGGAAGAAAGGCAGTAGAAAATAGTGAAAAATATCACAATTTGGGTGACATCTTCAGATTACAGATTTTAAAACTCAAAAATGGGAATTACTACATGCCTAAAATGAGTGTTTAGTGTCACATTTAAAACTAGACTTATATTTGTGGTTCACAGTGTGTGGGAGTCCCACTGTAGATGCCTACAGCATAGGAACTGCTTAATATTTCAGCATGACAGATTATCAGGCCATATCAGGTTCTGTAATTATAAACCTCATTTTTCCACTATTTTTGTGTGTACAAACTTGAAAGAGAAAACACAAGCAGGAAGCTGACCAAAAACAATTCTTTCCCTGATGCATAGTTCTGTTTCTGAGGAGGTGTGGCCTTCTCATGTTGCTTGCATTGTTACCCCATAACTTACTAAGCACAAATTCAGCTTTAGGGTCAGTCAGTGTGGTTTTGAGTTACTGAGAAATGTGGGAATCACTGGGAGTCACTTCAAATACGTCGCTGGAGTATAAATACAAAATAATCATGATGGAATCATTGAGTGGAGCAGCAATAAGGATTTAGCGCTTTTCTTTTCTTCTTTTCTCTCCAGGTTATACAATGGTAACCCTGTGGGGCAGCAGTTTGGGCCAAAATGTGCTCGTGGTGACCGCATTGGCTGTGGAATACACTCAGAAAATATTGAAGCAGGTTTTACAACAGTCTTTTTCACAAAAAATGGCAAAGAGGTAGGTGTTTTAAAATTGTGTTGTCTCTGTTTACCTTCCGTGTTTGTTTATGTTCCTTCGCTCACTGTTTCCTTACATCCCTCTCCTATCCAGGTGGGTTCAGTAGAGGTTCCTGTGTTGGCGGAGGGCCTATTTCCCGCCGTGGGGATGCACTCCATGGGGGAGGAGGTGAAGGTTGACCTGCAGGCTGAGTGGTTCCTGGAGGAGGATGATAGCATGATGATGGTTGACAGCCATGAAGATGACTGGGGTCGGCTTTACGACGTCAGAGTGAGCGGCATGGTAAGAAAGACAAAAAGTCCCCGTTGTTCTTGTCACGGTTAAAGGAATACTCCTACTTCTTTGGAAATTTGCGTCATTTGTATGCCTTACTGAGAATCACATAAGATCAGTATCAACTTCATTTTTCTTTCTGTATTTAACCTAACTTAATACGAAGTTTGCAAGCATATTGTAGTGTTTCTTGGAACTCAAATAATGACTGTGTTGCTCTCGCCACTAAGCAGCTGGATTACTGTACAAGTTTTTGCTCGATGCAGTTCCAAGTAGGAACTCACGTAGCAGTTAATCTGTAGTCAGTTAATCATTTAGCCTATAACAACAAATGCTTACCTTATTCTGACCGGTAACCAAACTAACTAGAGCCTATACAGAATAATGTATAATCTGTGTAATTTTCTCAGTTCACAGTAATTATGAATTATGAAGAACTGTTGAACCTGATAGCGTAGCTTAGTAGCATATAGGTGGTCAAAATAAATGTCAATTGTGTTTTTGGGAGACGGCATGTGAAGACAAACAGACTACCCATACTTTGTGTGTTTTTCTAGCATATGTCATTTGAATGGGATAGATTACATTGGGGCTTCTCTGTTGCTTGTACTTTATGTGTGGTTGTTGCCAGTTCCCCGTATTTGTTTTGTACTTTTACAAGATCATTCAACTGCCTGTTCTTTCACAAATCCCACTTTGTTGACAACCGTACTTAATGCTTCAGGGAAAGCTCTAGAGACAGTCATTTGAGTTTGAATTATTTTCTCTCAGTTGCTGTATGATCTTGCTATGACTGGATTTGAGTCGCCTTTTGGAGTGTTTTCACATTGCTTCATGACACCAGCTCAGGGATTTTCCTCTGAGTTCTGTAGGCAGCGGATTCGGTAACAAGACAAACAGCAGACTCTCGCTGAAGACGTTGAGTCTGTTGTTTTTCATTCCCGCTTTTTCTTCGTCATAGTTGGGGGATTATGCAACAGACGTATTGCAAATCTACCTTCAGATCTTAGGCACACAAGCAGGGTAATACACCAGCTTTCTTTTATCTACAGATAAATCTTAAGATGCGTCTGATTCCAGGCACCTCCATCAGCTTTCGGTTGCCGGATGTGGCAGAATGGTTGCCACATTGTGATCACTTTAATTGCCGTCATAATTTGCAGTCATAATAGTCCTGTGTTATTATACCATTATACACCAATTAAACCTAATAAATTATAATTAAACCTAATTCACACAACACACTGCCTTTGGTTTTCTCTGTCACTCAAAGACATGCCCACACACACTTATTAGAGTTGTGTTTCTGGTGAACTGATGAATGCACGTTGAATACTCACCTTTGTTTTTTGCTCTGTTGATCTCCATTGTTTTTATTTACCTGCTAGACGTTTGACTTTTGCTAGTCGCTAACTTTGCCTACCTGTGTTTGGTGCTGGGCAGGTAAACAGAACTAAATGAGACTAAAATGCAGAGTAAAGCTGAGACCTGATATACAAATATTGATCAATGCAGCTTTAACAGTGATAGACAGATATCCCTCTATAGTTCCGTTTCTCATTTGCAAGATAATTAAAGAACAACATGTTCAATACACTGGCCAGAGAAATAGATACACCTCTGTTATGTGTTACAGTTCAATATAATAGTCTTGTGGTAAATACATCCTTACTGAAATGTTCGCTTTTGTTTAGAGATTACAATTCCAAAAAGGGTAACATTCATAGATAAGCATGCTAACATTTGCTAGTTAGCACTAAACACAAAATGAAGCTGAGGCTGATGGGAATGTTATTAGTTTTGCGGGGATTGGTTTTTCCAAAACCAGAAATGGGAACCTGATGCTGGCACGAGAGGGAAAGTCAGGTGATCACCAACATCATTAGGCCTCATCCCCTGGGCACCATGAATGTCTGTACTAAATTTCCTGCTGATCTATACGATAGTTGAGATATTTCAATCTGGACCAGTTGGTGGACCAACCAACCAACCGAGCCATGACACTAACATGGCTCTTAGGTCACTTTGTAAAACAACATAACACATTATTTTTTCCATGTTTGCTACAGGCCAGACTCAGGTGTTCCACAGTGATTAATAATGACTGATATTTGCCCCTCTGGTGGGAGGGTTAGAGTTAAGGGCTTTTTTTCCCAGACACAGACTCAACTGTGATTCAGGTAGTTGGTATCAGTTCATTTTCATTGCCGGCAACGACTTTGTCATCAGAGGTATCGCACAATGTTGAACACACGCCCCTTCACAGTAGTGAACTGTAACACTTTTGTTCTGTGTGAAGGTGTGAGCTCTCATCGCCCCCTCCTCCAGCTTCAGAATGTAACCACAAAACTACAGGCAGGTCTCTCATCGACACAGGCCGGGCCGTGTGTGGGTCCCGTATGTGGTTGGGTGATAAACGTGTCTGTCCGCAGTCATACACAAGTATCTGTCTCACACATGCACACACAGAGTACAGAGGCCATCATCTTTTCTCAAAGCAGATTGCTGTGGGTGAGAGGGATGATTCAGCCAGCGGTCTTGCTCTTGCTCTGTCTTTCTGTCTGTCTCTCTTTTCTGTTTTTCTGGACCAAGGAGTGGCGATGGCACGAAATGTGTTGCTAGAGCCAAGTGCCTGGCAGTGCACCAGGTTGTAAAAATTCAATAAGTGGAGTAACGGGACTCTAAGGAATCTTATACTCTTTCTCATGTGGTTGGAGGTTTTCACAGCTGGGGCGCCCGGCTCAACAATCCAGCAGTCATTCCTTTCTTTCTTTCTTTCTTTCTTTTTTTGTCAGTTCTCTTCTCTGCATTTCTTTTTTAGTTTTCTCTAATGAGTAAGCAACCATTAGCCTCCAGATCCATGATGTGGTCACCATTGTGAGGGTTTTAAGGGGGTGATAATACTCAAACTGAGTTCTGACAAGTACACTCTGAAAACGGAGAAGGGTGTGGGACAGTGTGGCAACAGTAGGTGCTTGTTAGAATGACAGAGAAAGTTTTGTTTTAAGAGCAACAAGCGAAAGAAAAGGAAAGTGTGGCAGAGGAAATGAAAATATAGGAGGAGAAGTAAAGGGAAAGGAAGAGTAAGACAAGATTAGGCTTTAAGGGCAGAACATTATGTCAGCTACAAGTTGGTCTTTCTTATTCTCTGTGTTGGTTTTAGCCAGGGCTGAAACTGTCTTAGTTTACCTCAAGTTTTCCAAGTTGTCCTCCTCCTCCTTTCTACATCAGTTTCATCTCCTCACCCTCTCTCCCGTTCTCCTCTCCTATATCCCTGCTTCCTCTCTATCCTTGTTTCCTTTCCTTTCCTCCCTTCCTTTTGTTCCTAGTTTTGTCTATTTTTTTTTCCTTCTCCTCTATCCTCGTTTCCTCCCCCCTCTTCTCCTCCATCCATACAAAACTCCTATGGATTTCAACAACATTGTAGTTGTCAAGCCCATAGCTCTAAGGTGTACATTTTAAGAGGCATGGAAATATTTTTCCCCCTTTTCTCACGTGTGGCTTTCAACAGACATTTCCAGTCTCTGTGGTTTCCGATGACTTATGGATCCATCGTTCAGTTGCCATAGATGAATTAACACGTCTCTTGCTCCTCTGTGGTTTGTTTTGCCCAGTAGCACCTTGCAAACATATGGTCAAAACAGTGGAATAGTTTTTACACGTTGCTATTTGATAAGTGTGGATAATCACTGTTCCGGATGATAGCTGTCCTTACCGATAGTTAAGAGGAGGGGAAAAAAACAGGGTGACAGAAAAGATTTCAGCAAGATAAATGACTTTTCTGACTGGTATGCTTTTGATGAGGTGGTACTGAGAAGTGAAAAGCCGCAGAATACAATGGTGAGGGTAGTGACTTGTCTGTAGCTAATTCGTTGCCTTTGTTAGCTGTTTACATTACATTTGGTGGGGGGGCACTCCTGTTTATATAGGTGGGTATCTGATCCTACATTTCTGCCCACTATCATCATGCCCACCTTGCCAAATACTCCCCCTCCCACTCTGTTCTATCTACTCATCTATTTTATAACTGTCATCTCATGTATTTGTCCCTCTCTTCTCCGCTCGTTGTCATCAAGTGTTGCATTTTTATCTTTCATCTCAGTTATCCTTGAAACCACTCTGATGAAGTCGGTATAACAGAAAACTTGGTTGGTTTCTGTTTTTCACTCTGGTGGCCTTCATTATGTTTGGATCTGCCTTTATTTTGCTACACTCTCGTTCCTTTCAGCTTTTAATCATAAATCTGAAGGCCATTTGTTCAGTGTAATGAAAACTCTCCCCTCCTGGTTCTGTTTGAGTGGAAAACTGAGGTAAATGGAGTGAGTTTCAGTTTGATAGCTGTGCCCTTCTTTGCTCCATTTGTGTCTAAATGTGATGAAAGCAGGTTTTTCCTTTATGCAAAATGAAAACTTTTGATGCCTCCCAGAGCAGCAGATATCCTCAACTTATTAAATAGTGATGCCACTTGAAATAAAGACTTCTCTTTGAAGTGCGATCAAAGTACATAATCTTACTCCTTTTGTTAACCACCTGTCTAAATCTTTTTAGTAGATTTACCAAATACCTCATTTAACAATAAATAACTGCTAGTGATTTAACAGTATGAAACACAATATTTAGTTTTTTAAATTTATTTCATTCACAATTTTTTTCCCAAAATGTGCTGTTTTTATTATACGCTGTTACATCAGATTTGACAAATTTACAAAGAGCTAGCTGTGCAGCTGTCATTCTGACATACACAAACTAGCAAGAACTGGCTGTGCAATCAGAGCTACAAGTTTTAATGTTGTGGCTGATTGGTGTATACATAGTGTTTCTTCTTCACGTAAACCTCTACAGTCTTGCCATGGTCAAATGAAAGTGAAACTTGGGAGCATTCTTTAATGGTGTTCATAAACACTAATACCAGTACACTTGGAGATGTGTGAAACTGGCAGTCAAGCAGATAAAGAGCCCTATTTTAGTGTATAAGAGCACGGAACGAAAAGCGCCGTCTTGTGTGCTGGTGTTGTGACAGCCCTCTTTCTGTATTTTTGTGATGGGGCGCGCAGTGCACTAGGAAATGAGGTGGGATTAAAAGAATCCATTATCATTATCAACGGGTGTGTTAGAGGCTGGAATGAGTCATGACCAGTCACATCACCTCCTCTCCTTTTTTTTATTTATTTATTTTTTTTTATTTTTTATAAAAGCAATAGTACCGTGATGCTTCCAACAGTCCAGAGTAGAGAACTTTATTGTTCTTTGCAAGCCGTGTAATGCCGCCAAGTTTAGCTAATGTGTCTTTTCACATTTAATTTCTGGACATATTGAAAAACTAGCGGTTACTTATTTATTTTTTGTTTACCTTGTCTATAATGATGCACAGATTTATCTTAAACAAAGGCCATGTGTGGTGCACTGCTACAGTTTCATTACGCTTGCTACAGAAACATAAATGATAACAATAAATATTAAATCGATTCATAAAGTTGTGGCAAGTGGCACCTAAGCGGATGAATGGAGCTGCAGTCACTGGTGAAGAGAGAGTAACTGGATTAATCGAGATGTGTTTTATTTTATAAAGCAAATAGTTTAATGAGTTTAATGTTCTTAAAAATTAGTCTGACTTTCTAAAGGATTACTTCATTGCACATGCATTCAGGGATTTATTTTCTCTACCTTCACCATGGCTGTGGAAGGTGTCTTTGGCAAACACAACGTGTTTGATAATCACATGAAACATGAATTATGTTTTTTTTTTTTTTTTTTTTTGCTTGCCACCATGCTTCTGCTCTGCTGTTATTCTTGAGAGGAGAATTTTGGCTGGCTTTCCACTGCGTACGTGCGGCTCAGTATGAACACAAGCCTCCAATCCTCTGCCTCCTGTTGTCACAGCAGTCGCTGTGCCCACCAACTTAATCCCCTCAGCTGCGGATGAGCGGGCCGACAAGTAAGTGGACAGCACCTGAGTCTGCAGTTATCAGTTTTCCCAAGTGTACTGGCGTTCCCTCACAGTCCGTATCTCACGTTCGCTTCCTCCCTCTCTGTTCACCACTCCCTTCCATGTGCAGATTAAAACTCTTCAGGATGTATGTATCTTACCCTCTGACACAGTTTTCGTGCTGTAGACTTGTTCGAAAGTTTTTAAACTTGGCTCTACATTGCAGTATCCACTCAGAGCATCTCCTCTTCTGCCCCAGCTTCAAGTTTACGTGAGTTTGAACCACACCAGTCATTGTCAAGATTGTAATAATGATCACTGCTCCGTTCCTCGTTGTACCTTTTCCAGTTGCCAGAGCCAGCTGTAGTACCAACGCCCCTCTAAGGTTGCCTGCTTCCTTCCTTCCTCTGGGAACAATAGTCATTAATCCCATCATGACACTGCTCTTGGACGAAAGTTCACAGCTTTCCCATCAAGTTGTTGTGGTTGCAACCTCTAAGGCCTAGCAGCGGCACCATCGCAGTTGGCTCCAGTTCTCTGACCTGACCAGCGTGAGAAAAGAGGAAACTAGGAATAACTTAATCCAAGGAAAGGCGACGGACTGAGTGGAGGCTGGCTGTGCGTCAAACGAGCTGACCGTAGGACCGACCTACGACATAGATGTTTACGACATCGGTTTTGATTTGTAGATCAGCGTCAGATTTCACCAGTTGATATCACTGCTGCAATGTAAGACAGTTGAACTGCACATGACCTTTACAAAACCGAGTACACCCCTGTGCAATATCACTGAAATGTTAAATAATTCAAAATTGTATCATATTACAATAATTGTATTGTTTTTAAGTTGGAGTGTAGGATATAGACTACACTGAACCTGTGGGCCCTTAAGTGCAAATTCACTGCAACAAAATTGATCACATGAACAAGGTTATAAAAGAACACAACAGCTTTCTCAGTTTTGGCCCGGGTCGTGTCTAATGCAGCTCCGCATGGTGAGGAACTGTCTGAACAAGTAAGAAACAAGATTGTGAGATTTGACAAGAACATCAGTAGGCTCCTGAACATAAGCTGAAACACAGCTGCAGCAGTTGCTAGGAGGGATAAGAAGAGTCATACTACTAATAACAGAAGGCGCAGTGGCCGTGCTCAAAAGATGATGCACAATTTTCTATTTATGCAACCTTGTGCAGAAAAACAGACGGATAAGTGCTTCTGACTTGGCGCAAAGATCATCTGTGACTGATCAGACAGCAAAAGGACATTGCACGTGTCTAATAAGAAAACCATTGCTCACAGAACAGCACAAAACTTCAAGAGTAAACTTTGCCAAAGAAATGAAAAGAAACCCGATGAACACTGGCAGCATACTCTTTGGTCATATGAAACCAAAATTTGTTTGGATCAGAGGGGGTCTAGCGTGTTTGGTGTGGACTTGGCCATGGTTAGCACAATGACTGCATAGTGCCGTCCGTGAAACCTGCAGTGTGCTGATTTGGGGCTGCATGAATGTGTTCTAACCAGTTAATCATTGAGTCCAAGAGAACGTTTGTGCCAACTTTGAACAAATTCCCTCAAGGTGTTCCTGAGATATCACGTTCACGGGACTGGGATGGATGGACGGACGTACACGGGCAACCTGAGAACATAATGCCTCTGGCCATGTCTGGGCCGCATCTCATGTTTTGCCTCGTCTCATTTCTGAATAGGAGCCTACAGCTGTGCAATCGCTGTGATTTGCTCATTCATTCATACAGAACAGCGGTTGTGCTGAACAGGTCTGCGGTGTCATGGCTCTGCTAAATGTGTCTAATTGAAAAGAAGACAACTGAGACACTTTGATCTACTTTTTTTAACACTGTATTTGCTCTCAGCAGTCTTCACTGGCCAAAGCTGATCTGTCACCGTTCTGGCGGTCTTAATTTGGCTGTTATCGCACAGGCATGTACTTATATTTTCGAGAAAACACGTCGGCTATGTTGTAGCTGACAGTGTAACGTCAGTGTCAACACATGTATCCGTTTGTAGGGCGTAACCCCTTAGCCCAGAAGCATATTTACGTTTTAAAAGCTCTGCTTTATCTGCATCTGTACTCGAGTTGTTGGCGTTAGTCACCAGAAGATGACACTGCTCTACTGTTATCCGCTTATGTATTGTTCTCATTTTTTCTGCTTCTACTGGCTCAGTTTCATCCTTTTTCCTTTTCTGAGATTTCCTTTACACGTGTCCACAAAGTGACTGTTCTGTCTGCAGTCTTTATCTCTTCTTGAGGTTCCCTCTTATATACATACATATTTTTTTTTAGAGTTTTAGTTTTTTCCAGAGGCAATAAATCTCTCTCAGATGACAGATGTGTGCAAGTGCCTTTCCAAACCCACAGTACCGTGCAGCTCATTTGGTTTCTCCTCTTTGTCACACACAAGTGGATGTAAGCTCTATTTTTCCTGGGGGTGTGTACAGAGTAGCTTTGTATTTATGTGTGTGTCTTTGGAGAGGGGAAAACAAAGCTGTAAGCAGTTATGTAGTTAATATTGCATTGTCAGGAAGAGAACCGAAGAATTATATCTGGTTCACTTACAGCCACAATTAGGGGATTTCAGACTAGAAAAAGAAGTTAAATGTATTTCATTTCTTTGTGCTTCATTCTTTTGCTAATCCGCATCTTTTAATAATAGCTTTGTCACAGAAATTGCCTGAAATTACGTGACATCTGCTTTTTACGTTTACTTTCAGCGGTTGCTCAGAGTTGAGTGTTTGAATTTTCTCACTTTTTCTGAATGTGTTTGGGGGAAAGAAACACCCTGTCTGAGAATATATTTTTTCTGATAATTTCTTCAAAGATAATTCCTCCAGTTGTCTATGTAAGATATTTATTATGGTATGGATATTATTTGTCCATTGGTTTTATGTCACGCACTGACGGTCCACATGTTATATACTCCAAAACTGACGTGGACAGTGGACACCCACATAGTTCTGTTTATACTACGTTGGTTGTTTACGCAGGCTGCCGTGTTCACACATGTTCAGTGTGTGGAGACATGCATTTTTGGGCTGTATGTGGTTCGTTGTACATCGAACCTCGCGGGCAAATGAAGAAATGTGCGCCACGCGGCCGCTCATGGGCATGTGGAAGTAGACAATATAATTTGAGCTTGGCTCATTCTGCAGTCAGAGTGGTTCATGTTGTTCATCAGAATATACCGTACTCAATAATTCAGTAGCCGACTTTTTCCCTCCAAATGCTTTTGAATTTCTTTACATAACGGTTCCCTGTGGAGTTTTTGACCTCTAGTAGCACGATGGAGCAAAAATCACTAACAGTCCTGCAAAGTTTTCCACTCTATGCCGCTTCTGGCTGGATATAGTCACTGATCCCTTGATTTGATTTTGATTCACAAAGTCCAGAGTCGATTCTTTTTTATTTGATTTGGTTCTTAATAGTTCAGTTACGGCAGCTAAATATCAATGTTATATAAAGCAATTCTCAGAATTTATCCTGGGATCCTAAATTTCCTCTGCTTTTAGCTCCTCCAGGGACAGAAGAAAGAAAGTAGAATCTAAGTCGACTTCCCTGGCCTCACATATTATCTTTAGCTACAAGAGTAACAGTAAATGTAAATGTCTCATTGGTGAATAACGCTGAATGTTTGAGTATTCGTTTGATTAAGCTTTTCTGGAGGTGTACTTTTAATTATAATATATTTTGTTATAAATCCCCTTTGCACTTGATTCAGCTAGCACAAAGATACAACAGTACTTTAGCAACGTGAAGTATAACTGAATTTTGCTATTCTACACCTACATATCTTTTCACTGCATCTCTGCTAAACACTGTGTTTTCCACAAGCGTCCTGTAAAACTGTAACTTTTTACGACTTTGTGCAAATGAATCTGTGCTGGTGGCAATACTTGCTGGCACTGGAGCTGCAAGTTAATTTGGGCAACATCTTCCCTGCAGTGGTAACGCTGATAATAAATGGAGTGTATTAAAAGGTGATGAAAAGCTCTACATGGCCAGTGAGCAATGAGGTGTTAGTGAAGGGCAGCATTGTTGGTCCTGGGTTCTCTCGGGATTCAATAGAAATTTCACAGGGACGACTGACTGATTGATTGAATCTGCGAAGTGACTATGTAAGTCTGTTGTTTTCTGACATAACTTGGGGCGGTTTGTGTTGTGGTGAAGAGTTATTGTCAGCGTGATCACAGTCAGATCATAAATGTAGTTACTTGCTGTGTTGCAGAATTTCAAACAGTGTTGCTGCAGGTGGGTTGTTGCTGTAAGGCATGCTGCATGCACAAGGCAAATATCGTCTTGTCTTCAAACACTAAATACTTGAACTCCTCCTCGCTTACTGTGACAGTGCTATGGTAATTACAGGTTGTGTTTTGATTTTTGCATTTTGTCTTGGTGCAGAGTTCCTCTTTGAACCTTCTAGCCCAGTTAAACAATGTCAGTCACTTTGAAAGTGCGTGCGATATCACACAACCTTACACGTTTGAGCAAGAAAGTCGTTAAAGCTCAGTAATGAGTGAGTGAGTTTTGTCTTTGGATGCACCGTTTTTAAAATTGCACAAAAAATATTTCACATAATAATACTGCTAATATGCAAATATGGAGTTGGAGGCATTAGCTTTGAATCTGCCATTTGAGTTGATTTTGAACACGTGAGCAATTGTGATGTTTTGAAATAACGGAAGTTTTAATGAGTAGTTGGGTGAATTGTGTTAGCAGTTTTGTTCAGGTGATTTATAACTCAAAAGAACAAGCTTATATACTATGTTTCAGTGTAGTATAAACAAAGTCATGACATGGTTATCGTTGAGTCATTTTAACACTGTTAGCAGCTGCTAGCCCATTAATAATGCAGCAGTGACAGAGTATATGTAGCCGGTTGTGGCATTATCGTGGTGGATTTTCAGTCCAGTAGGATATTCATCTTGGTTGTCCTATGCACGAAGCAGTGACTGATGGACAAGTCAGATTTAGCTACTGGAGGGCATCCAACCCAAGTGAGAGACGAATTGGAGCAGGGAATCACAGCCTCTGTTCCAAGGACAAGGCTGGCTCATGTGTTTTCCAAATTAAAGTGGCACATTTGGGCCAGATCATTCACGTTTAATCTCCATATGTTATTTTTTTAAGCACACAAATTGTTAAGATTTATTGAGAGAAGAAATTAGAGCGAAGAAGAAAAGTGTAAGACCAGGAGGTGAAAGAAAACACAAAAGAAAAAAAAACAGTGTGGAGTGGGAAAAAAAGTAAAAGTAAAAATGCATTAAAAAAACAAAAGTAAGTAGCTGAGTTATATGGGGTCAATGGCCCACCATTGTGTGATGTCTCATCAAGTTAGAGTTTGTTTGACAAGTTTGAACCACATAATAAAGAAGAGGTCTCCTAATTTCAGTCTCACCTTTCTTTAAGTTCCCCCATTAGGTGTGACAGGAAGCTGGCAGGACCACTCTCTGGGCGTTACATCTGTTTCCCAGGCAGCAGCTCAACAAAACATGGCCTTGCACACCACCATCACCATTCTCACCACTCAGAATTACAGGAGCGAGGGAGCAAGAGAGAGAGAGGGAGAGATTGTCAGCTATCTCAGTGAGGCATGCTTTGCTCAAGGCTACGTCTCTCTTTTTCTGCCCTCTTGTCTCTCTCCTCCTTCCATTACTCAGCAGCAAGAAGCAAAAAAAAATAAAAGGTGTGACTGAGGGCTCATCACACTGAAACTCTTTCCTCCTCTCCCAAAAGAAAAGCAGTTGTCCAGGCATGAAAGTGCACCAGGTTAATGAGACACAAAAGTACACATGACAGGACAAAGCTCTCTAACTGTGAACAATTAATCAGCCGTACCATAAAAAAAAATAAAGAAACCATAAAGAAATTTGGTCCTCATTCCAGGAATGTGAAGAGATTATCTTTGTTTCCATTGTTGTCAAAATGCATAGCAACAGCTCCTTACAATAGGACACTAAGGGGAAAGTTGGCTCTAACTTTGATTATGGTGAATAATCTGCACTAAACAGAATGTTTTCTCTCTAAACCACAAGCTGTCAACAGCCCAAATGTTAAATTATTGCTGCCCCAGGTCTACCAGCATTTTCATTGCTGTTGAAATTGTCACAAATGGGTTTCAACCACAGAATTCACACAGAGCATTTCTGCAGCTTTATGCAGCCAGACTGACAACCAGTAGCTGATGGAATTACGTAACTGTAGCCACAGGCATTAGTTTAATAATCCTGTGAGGCCAAACTGTGTCTGCACCGTTCTTCATATGGTGTGATCACCTCATGGGGTCTGCCAGGTCTTATTTTGGCAAAATTGAGTTTAGTGTATGAAAATTCCAGTTTGTACTCCCTTCGAAACCTTCGGTTTAGTTTTCAGCTCTGCTGTGAAATTGTTCAGCATGGACACAAAGCCGGTACTCGGGTAACAGTGCTTTGATACACTGCTGTATCAGAAAAATTAATTTTGAATATGAGTTACAAGAATCATTGGTGCTGGGTGCATAATATTTACACAGGAACTACACAAGTACACGTTTTCGTAATCTATCATCAAGCTCAGAGACTGAAATGAAACTTTTTGACTGTGTCAGCTTCGTTTCTGAGTGATTTTCAGTTTGATGGATCACTAAGCAACAGGAACAACAGAAATTGTAATAACTTAATTGAGATGCATAGATGTTGAATAGCTGTTCCCACCAGGTGTGTCCTTCTGGTGGCTGGCTAGTGAAACATAGCACACCCAGGTGGTGTTACAGGCACACACAAAGGCTTAATACAGCAGTAATTTTGTCCACCCCCACCTTGTCTGTCATCTTAGCCTTTCAAGCCGGGGGCGTATTCTTCATTGTGCACATGCTCACGCATTTATACACATGCACTCACATGGCATGGAAACACTGCTCGGCCTAAAGGCTTTGTGGTTGCCTAGCTGCCCACCTACTCACCTGTACCCACCCATCTTCACCTGTTTAGATGCTTAAGACCAAAATAGACCGGAAAGTAATTGCATTATTATCGGGTGATGTATGGGCAGTCTGGAGTGGTTGTTCATACTTGTAGAATAGTCACCACGGGCGGTTCAGTGAGGGTTTGACTGGGTTTGGAGGTGTCAATCTATCACGGTGCCCACTCACTTAGGACACGTGAAAAAGCTGGTTGCGTGGGCAAGTCCTTCACCTCTTGAACAACACTTTAGCGGATCCTTTAGCGTGGATATTGTTGAATTGTTGAAAAAACTTACATCTCGTTTACATTGATAGCGACTGTCATCATTAATGAGCAAGAGAAAGAAAGAGCAATAACTCAGGTGATGATGTGAACATCTGTGTTTAATGAGTCCCCTTTTTATATTGTTTATTTCTTAACATATCAACCCCCATCCCTCTTTCTCTCTCCCACTGTTTATGGTCTTCCTTAGCTCTTGGAGTATGTTGGCAAGGGAAAGAGCATCATGGACGTGGGTTTGGCCCAGGCCCGCCAGCCACTCACCACCCGCTGCCACTACTATGAAGTGGAGATCGTTGATGCTGGGGAGAAGTGCTACATTGCCCTGGGCCTGGCAAGAAGGGTGAGCTTTTTAAGAAAAGAACAACTTTTGACAACTTCACACGCACCTACACTCAACGGAGAAGCATGTTTTTTCTTTTTCTTTCTTTTTTTTTCATTTGGCACCTTCCCCTATTTTTCCACACTGTCATATATTGAGCCTTCTAGCTCAATGAGCCCAAGGGATGTGGAGTACATGGAATAAGCCTCCCATTGGCTTATGGCCTCCCCCTCAGTTTGCTTTCTTATACGCTGGTCCCCATAGTTCAACAAGTGGTTGAGCTAGCATACTAACATATTAATGAGGGAAAACTTTGACAAAAACCTGAACTGGGAATAAGCAGACAGGTAATAAGCTTGTGAAAAATGTTCCTCAGACCCTGACTCGGGAATGTTGAGGAAGAGCAGCAGTGCTAATTTCCTTTTAAAAGTAGAATCCTCCACATACAAATGCAAATCACAGGGCATGGAGAAAATATGATGAGTGGCTACGCCAGTAAAGCCCTTTCAGTTGGTACAGACTGTGTGAAATAGAGAGTACGGGTAGTAAACAGCTGTACTGTCATAAGCTTTATTTTCTTTCCCATTATCCAGCAGCTTAGCCATTCTCTTTGGATCTAATGGCCTACTTTGGGTACATGAAACACTTCCAAGAGGAAAATACAATTAGAGAAATTTTAACACCTCTCATTTGAGCCCTCATTTCTTTTTCCAAAGAATGCACATACGGTTCCCATTTCAGCGCGAGCACTGCAGCTCTGCGAGTGGCCATTACCGTGTTGACCTGCTTTGAAGAGTAAAACAGACAAACCTGTAGATGCTTGGGCACTGACTGAGAATGATACACAAGAGATGACAAGAATGAATAAAATAGTAATAGTTTAGGATCTTGCACCAGTTACACCAAGGCTGTTTTGAATCCTCCTTACTAAGCTTATAAGGACAGGATTAAACTTGTTTAAATGTCTGCTTTCTGATAGATGGATTCTCTCCTAAAACCTATTTTCATTACAGTTTCACCTAATATTATTCCTCTGACTCAGGAACTATCTCTTTGACGGTACGGGTTCATGATTTGTGAGTTTCTTACACCCTGTAAGTTTAGCCTCGAAAGTGTAATGAATGTGAAATATTAGTGACTGCCAAAGCCAAGGCCTGTGGAGAGCTGCCAGCACTGTCTCTCCCAGGGTCAAAGCTCTGCCCCTTTCAATAACAAAAATAAATGATGAAACTTGTACAACATCTTTCAAGGTCTCAGAGGCAGTTTATATATAAAAGAGGAACAGAGGGATGCACAGGTCACTGACTGACATGAAGACAAAGAAGTGTAGGTGCATACAGAGAGGAGTGGCAGGAGAAACACACTTTACCAGTATGCGTGTCCAGCTCGCAGGTTTTCATCCATCAGTTAAAAACTCAACATCCTTTTTGTGGATGGTCTCATCAGGGTTGTTGGCTTTTGCAAACAGCTACAATGACACAATGAGGAAAAAAACGTTTTTTTTGGAAATATTAGTGTGAACAGCTTCTGAGCTTCAGGCCTCTGGAGGTGTATTCCTTTTGCAGTGACGGACATCTGGACACCTGCGGACCGACCTACCTACCTACTTATCTGTGATTTCTTAAGAACAATGGATTTAAAATTCAGTTTGACTTTAAAGCCTTCAAATCACATTGTACTCCAAATATACATCGTTTATATTTACTGAATATCATTCTGTGGGTATAGAGACAAAACGACTAGAATATCCTCTGATGGATCTCGACAAAAAAAAAGGGTACATGTGCACACACATATTCTCAGTTAAACACACACAGACGTTGGTCTAATGGGTGAGAAAGAAACAGAGTGGTGATAACTCCAGTCCCATTACCTCCTCAGAGTTCCCCTGTCCTTTCTTTTTGTTCCACTACTTTTCTCTCTGCATCTGGGTTTCATTATAAAGATATTAAGCTGAAGTCCAGGAGAGGTGATAAAGCAGAGAATTGAAGGGCTTGGGTAATGACTGTTTACTCAACAGCAGTCGCAAGTTTGCGTGCTGGTGTTTTTCACGTACCATCCCGTGGTAAGAAAGCAGGCCTGAATATAAACTCAAATCCACTCATTAATGCTCAGCAGACTGTCAGATTATTCCTGTGTCTCTCTCTCAGTTTGTTGTGGTTCCTGACTGCAGGCTCAACTTTGTACTCAGTTTTCCTTACTGTACAAATCTCTTCATTTATGCCAACTCTCTTCCCATCTTAACATTTGCAGTAGACAGCCACATCTTGAGAGAAGTAACAGATTTTATACACATCTCTGTGTTTGTTTGTGGCGGTCTAGGAATGATAATGTTGGTCGGTCCACCACTTTGGTGCAGACTGAAGTATCTAAACAACTTTTGGATGGATTGGCTGAAATTTGTATGGATGAAATTGAGATCCAAAGGGAAACTGAACAGAGGCTAGTCTGGACAAGACACAGTGACTTCAGCTTTCTGTTTGGCTCAGACATTCGTATATCCCTCAGGATGGAACGTAATAATACTAATAATCCCAGACTTTTCCTTACATGCAATCAGCAGGTCAGAATTTAGTTTCTCCAGTACCTTGATTTATGGCTAAACATGCTGCGCAACTAAAGACATCACCATCAGCCTCAGCTGTACTTTATGTTTACTGCTAATTAGAAAATGTTAGCTCGCTAACATGCTTGCACTAAGATGGTACAGGGTGAACATTACACCCACTTAACATCAGCATTTACTTAAGTACAGCCTCTCAGAGCTGCTGGCGTGGGTGCAGACTCTTACTCTTGTTTACATGAACATTCATTGTCCTATTTCACTGCACTATGTTTTAATTCTGGTCAAAATCCTAACGTTTCCAAAGATGTCAAATACGTGGTGTTTCAAGATGTTAAAATCAAATTGGCTGTTTACAAAAAAAAAAAACAAAGGTGGAAGTAAATTGTTGAATCCCCCCAGCTACTGTTGCCAGTTTCCTGTCCAACAGGGAAGCCGGAGGAATGTGTGCTATGTGATTTGAAGTTTGAATGCTTTTTACGTAAGGTAAATGTGTTGTTGAATGTTTGTAATCTCCAATCTGTTTTGACCCCACTGCGGTTCCTAGACCTGTCATGACCTCTCGCTTTCTCTCTCATTCTTCTGAAGATAAGGGTCTTCATGAATGTACAGCATGCATATGCTTGGTAGCACAGTTGTTTTTCATCCGGTACACACACCGGTTGCTAGGCTGTGGGACAAAGAGAGATCTAGCCTTAGTTATGTGGTGGAAGAGTGTAGGGGTTAGATGGAAGTGTGTGCGTGTGTGTGTGTTGAGGGTGGGTGGCGGGTTGTTGAGGAGGTGGGGTAGCAAGGTAGAAAGTTAGGAGGTAGAAAAAAATCAAGGGAAGCTATTCAGAATATGAAAAACAAAGGAAAAAAAGCAGGAAAACCCTCATGTCCTGAAAAACAAACCCCTAAAATTCTACAAAAAAGAAAAAGGATCATAACCCTGTGGGAGGGTGGGGGCATAGGCTGGAAGTTAGAAGGATGGATGGATAGGTGTCATGGATAGCTGTGATGGAGGAGTGAAGGTACAGAACTGTGGTTGAGCAGCCTCAGTGTCTGAACGAAACACATGGTTTTCTCCGTTCACCCTTGACCCTGTAACTCTGATGAGTGTATTAGGTCACTCCCTGTTCTGTTAATGTACATAAACACGGTCATAAAGCCACACACACAAACCTAACAGTTTGCACTCTTACACACAAACAAGAAATAAAACCGCTCAGGAGACTGGAATGGCAGGGTTTCCTCTGTCCTCGTATGCCCCCGGACCGGGTCCTGGGAACGGCGTTCTTCCTCTTCCTCCTGTGATGCAGCAGTCCTACAAACCATTTTTCAGTGCTGCTCCTGTGAACCTGTTTATTCTAACGGGGTCAGTTTAGTACAAAACAAAAGACCAGTCACTGTGCCAAGGCCTCTGATCTGGAAGCTACAGTACACACAGCACAACAGCAATGTACACAGTCCTGCTTCGCATAACTTACAGATAGAGCTGCAACAATAAGTCAATTATTTGATTAGTCAGTCAACAGAAAATTAATCTCCAGCTATTTTGATAATAATGTTTCTTCAAGCCCAAATGCCAACTATTTTCTGTTTACTTGACATTAAACCGAATAACGTTGGGTTTTCGACTGTTTGAACAAAGCAAAGCGTATAAAGATGCCGTCCTGGACTGAGAAGAACTAACAAGCATTTACACTTACACTCTGACATTTTATATACAAAACAAATCAATAGATTAATTGAGAAACTGTTCAGTAGATTGATCGATGATGAAATAATTGTTTAATGGATCCCTACTCGAGATGATAGTGATCCCAGGAGTTATCAGCCTCTGGAATTTAATGTCAGGAGGTAAATCAGATTAGATTTTTTTTGTTTCCACTGCATCTGAAGAATTGAAGATTATGATGTCTAGCTGGTGTGGCTCTATGGGTGATGGTATATTATTAATATTATAAAATAATGAGTACGCTTCTAAGTTGCCACTCATTCAATGACAGAACAAACTTGGTAGTGTATCGTTTTTTGTTTGTATCATGGAAGCTCTTGTATCTGTTTAAGAAAAAAAGAAAAAAGGTGATGGACATGCCCAAACACATACACACAGATGGGCTGTTGTTCTCCTCTCTTCAGTCAGATCATCAGCTAATGTCAGACGGTTGCTGTTATCGTGTGGGGAGCTAGAGGTTTTAGCCTGATGACACAAGGTTATACAAACAGACCAGCATTAGTTCCCTACACAGTCTCTGCCCAACCCCTATAGGTGAGGTTGTGTGGGCACGTAGAAACAGAAACACACCACTTTCCCTCCTTACAAACTGTACCTTCGGCACACACACACCCATACACTCACATCCGTGGTAATTCATGGCTTAAGTTATATTTTTAGACAGCTCTGTGATATGCCAGTTTGATAGCTGCAGGAGATGATCTGCTTCCACATGGTTTTCCTCTCGGCCCGCACCTTTCCGCTCGGTATTCTTTCAGACTTGTTTACTCTGCCACAGTGTGGAAATGCAGGCTGCACTGATGACACCGATGTAGCAGCTGTGGATCTGATACTGCAGGCCTTTTCTCTGCCATGCTGTGGACACAAGGCCAGTGTTTGTTGTTCTTAGAAGCAGCTCGCATTTCGCTGATGGCTTCTGCAGGCCGGCGGAGATAATGGCTGTGTTTCGAAAGCGTACATGAGAGTGGACCAAGTGGTTAACATGGTTTTCTCACTCTAAAATGCATTCTTTCATATGTTGATAGAGAAGTGCAGGTGTGATTTAGTGGCGCCACCAATGACTGAAAAACAAAAATCACAGCAGCTGTTGTAATTCCCAAACCACAATAGGTTGGAATGTTTCTTTTATCAGACGTGAGCTGTTCCAAGTCCCACAAACCAAATCTTAGCACCGTCTTATTTTTACACTGTCAGGCTTTTTTTCCCCATGATTAATACTAACTGCTTTGCAAAGTAATTTCTCTTTTACATGGGTTTGCTGTTGCTAACAGCAAATTTGATTGCCCCACGTAACTATAAGGTGTAGCAACTACAGTATTTCAGATTGATTTGAAGACAAAATTGTGCTGTTTGTTGCCTGTCAGCTGTTCACTGACTTCTATTAAAACAAGAGTCTCATGAAAGGAGTCTTAAATATGCACATGATAGCTACATACATGTTCCAGACAAAAAAGTCAGGATCCATAACGTATAATCTATGTAGAAGACACAGACCATCGCTCTTATACTGCAGCGTAGAGCTAGTTATTTCTAATATTGTAAGGATGCCAAAGAAATTGTATGATCAAACTGTTATTTTACTCTAACACAACACCGTTTGGCTGCTTAGCTTCCCTACCTGTTCGTATTTTCAAACATATGTTTTCACTTTTAACATTACAGGAGAAAAAGACTTCTAGCACGAGGAAGACGAATGCAACACAATGTTAACATTGGCTGGGGCTGCTGGAGTGAAATTGGAGGAAACTTGGATGGTGCTCTATGAAAAGTCAGGAGATTACCAAAATTTACAAAGACCACAAATGTCTGTGCCAAATTTCATGGTAATTCAAACAGCAGACTTGTCAAGACTTTTCACTGTAGACCACAAATGTCAACCTGCTGGTGACGCTAGAGTAAAAGTCGGGGGCTCACCAAGGTCTGTAAGTTACATCCTCTGAGGACCATGAATGTATGTAGAAAATTTCATGGCAATCTATCCAGTGGTTGTTGAGATTTTTCTGTGTTGATGAGAGATGCTGTAATATTCAGATACTGAAATATGGTAAAGCTGCATTCACAGTTCGTAGAAAAGAGAGTGCTGGCTCAGTTTTTCTGTCTAACACCATATTTATTTGATGGATAGAGCACACAGAGTAGATGTTTTGAATTAGAGATGATGGACACAACAATTACCAAGAAGACAGCTATGAAAACAGGCATTTAACAGTTGATCCATTTATCAGACACAAGTCTGCGGTTCACATTAAAGCACTGTAAATCCATCCCTTGTTTGTTTAGCCGTTCCTAATGTTGTCTTATTTCAGAGTGTTCGTCCAAATCACTGATCAGATCCGAGTCTTTGGATCATCAATCAGGGACTAAACACCCAGACGTTCCTCTCCTCCTTGTGGAGATGAAGCTCACATGCCAGTCAGCCAGAGCAATCCTCGGGCTTGTGGTTGAGACGAGGGCGAAGAGGAGCAGACTTGGCGGATCAAGGGGTTTCAGGCTTGGAGCAGTAGCTGCATTCCTCCATGTCTCTCTGCCTTCCTCTGCTGATGTCTCACTCTGTCCTTCTCCCGCTTTCCCCCCATCCATCTCCATTTCCTGTTCCTCTGTCCCCAATGGGGTTGTCAGACATGATCGCTGATGTTTCCCTGATGTCCTGGCCTCAAATGTTGCACTCTGTCTGCCTGGCCCGACCAAGCTGCCGTCTGCTCTGTAGCAATTACTCATTTCTCTTCTCCATGCAGGTGATAATAGTAATAACTTAATCTCCCTTATTTTGCTTATGAGTAATGTATTGCCTCTACAGTATTGCCTCTATGTCTGCATCAGTCATCAGTGCCTGTTCTTTTGTTTGGATAAAAGCACATTTCCCTTTAACAGCGACATGCTAAAGGCATTTTTTTTCCTTATTGGACGTCATAGTGGTCATTGAGAGAAGATGAAAATGGTCTCTTTTTTTGCCTGTTCATTTCTAGAGAGTTACCTGCAAGAGAGAATGTGAACAAGAAAGCATTTAGAAGATGTAGTCTACTGAGAGATGAAAGAGCATAATGTCACTGCCCTCCTCCTCGTCCTTCCTCTCTTGTTCAGTATTGTGTTTCTACAGTAATGGAGGTGCAGCCTAGAAGACAGATAGAAATCTCTGGTAATTACCTCTGAGTCATGCTCTGATCTTATCCAAAAGTTGGCCCTCCAATTATTTCTGTTGGCATCGTGAAGCCTGGAGAAAGACACATATATTGTACATGCAGACAGATGTAGAGAGAGACAAACATATCAAGGTGTAGCAGACACTGACAGATATCCACTGACAGACATTCAGAACTGGAGGAAATCCTGACAGTCATTAAGATGGGCGAAGGAATACAGCACCCTGATCTAAAACTGCAGCGGTCCCCTTACAGTGCACTGGGAAACACTGTGCTGGCTTTGTTCAATTGAGTTATTGACCCATGGATCCTTTAGCTTGTAGCTAGAGCCGATAAAATCTGCAAGTGCCAGTTGTCATTTCAGATCGCAAGGTCAGCAGGTGTCAGTCATAAATGAGAAGCCTTCGTTTGTTTGGTTCTGTGTGAAATCTTGAGTGGTAAATCTGCCGTGTTATCACTGTAAACTGCATATGTGCAGGGGGCTGGGTTCAGAGATGGGCCAGTTTTAGATGAGAACCATGGCGTACCGTCTCTGGTGGTCAGGAAGAACGAAGCAGAACTGTGTACAAACACCTCCCATCAGCCTCAGGTGAACGGTGTGCTAATTAGCCAATGTAGACATGCTGAGATGCTAAACCAAGATGGCGAACATGGTAAACATTATACCTGCTCAGCATCAGCCTGTTTGTGTTGCCATTGTGAGCATGTTAGCATGCTACATGCTGATGTTAGCATTTAGCTTAAAGCAGCTTTACATACAGCCTCACAGGGCTGCTAGCAAGGCTGTAGACTCTCTTCTTGTTTTGTGGTACTAAATATACACACAGTATGATCATTTCTTGCTTGCACTGAATTTATTTGTCTTTGTGTCCAAAGCCAGACATAATTCATCTTCTTACTCTGTGCCATGGAGCTCCACTGTTGTCCAAAAACAATTTAAAAACACATCAGTGAGCCACACCTATTACTGTATAATATCAGTCCTCCCTCTTATGGACGGTGGAACCACCTGTTGTTCTGTTTGATTGAGCAAAAACCTGCAGGCTCTTGGCTGTCCACATCCCATAGGTTTAAAACAGTTTCTGTGAAAATGTGTATTTGTGACCTGTCGACATGTGTTTCTGTTTGTGTCTGTGCAGGACTACCCCAGGAACAGACACCCGGGATGGAGCAGAGGATCAGTGGCCTACCATGCAGGTAAGATTTCAACCCTGTTTCTCTTTTCTGTCTTCTTCCTTTCTCTTTCAGGTGTTTTTTTTTTTTTTTTTTAGAGAGAGACATTTATGTGTTATTTCCTTTGTGCGTGTGGAATTCCCCTGTGGTCTTGTTTCAGTGAAATACATGAATCGGATATACTTCCTCTAAAGCATCTATCTGCTGCCTTTAGATGCGAACATCACAGGGCACCGACTCAGCTGGATGTTGAGGTGCCTATCACAAACAGAGATCAAGGAGGATTGTAGGCAGATGAAAGGGACAGAAGGCCGATAAAATGGACGGTGACAGCATCAGAAAAAGGAGAAGGATCGTATCTCCGTCTATATCTGTTTATGTGGGAATTTGGAGATCTGAATATCTCTTAAGTGATGAACCAAAAAAAAACAAGACACACGCAAAAAACAGAAAAACTAAAAAGAGTTTAGTCAAAGTTATGTTTATCTTCCTGTGCTTCCATACACACGTTCAGTCTTGGTTGTTTGTGACCACAGGCCTGTGAACATTATCTGCACAGGCATCTGCACAAAACCCCTACAGCTCCCATTCCAGGCCTCAGCACCCCTCGCTATCAGCGCTAAGAGATTAGCTATCAAACGCCGCTGCCATGATATAAGAATAGCAGCAGCTACAGCAGGTAGGTGGTTGTTAGTACACCGTACAAGCTACAGTGGGTAGCCGACTCTTTATCTGACAATCCACTGTCACAGTCAAGATCTTGTTAGTCCTTATCTGAGCAAAGCAGTTAGGAGCTTGCTGGCTTTTATCAACATTATTTTGGTCTGAAGCATCCCATTGTTAATCTCTCTCACAGGGGATTTCAGCTGCTCTTCCTGTGAATGATTCACACGCCATAAATGTAATTTTTCTGTCTCTGTTTTTCCACCAGGAAAAGTGTATGATTTTTATTTTTAGAGGAAGGTTTATATACTTTCTTCCAGTTGACCTCCAAATCAGCTATCAAAACACATTTTCTTGTTCACTCCGCACATTCCATTCATATTTCGAGTTGATGTTTATAGTCCTAAATCCCTGCATCCCTTTGCAAATTCCATTTATACTTGGGATACATTAATAATAACAGTTGATGCTGTGTGTCCTGCTGGGGTGTGCGGATGATACCTCATTGCTGAGTGACAGACGAGACCAGTCATTCACAGAGGCTCACCATGCCAGTCCCAGAGGTCTAGCGCTGCGGTCTGCCTGGTTTGGCTGCAGTGTGTCGGACACCACAGAAATGTGCACGCCCCAGCACAGCTCCCATTAATCTTATTTGTCAGAGACTAAAATGATGTATGTGGTTTTCCACGCTGTGTGTATGAGGTTTGCCTTCCCATGCTTGGGTTAAGGTGCAGGCTCTGATCCAGCTACTTAAAATCAACGGCCTCTTCTCCATGTCTCCCCTCGCCCCTCCACACATCCGAGATTTTCACTGAACAGCTGAGGAGCCTCAAGAATTGCATGCAGACGCTCTTTGGCAGGATGACAAAAACTTAAATGTATACGCAGTGTTATATACCCCAGATCATACAACCACAGCAGAAATTGCCTTAAGAACGAATTACTTTACCTTGGTTTTCCTGCTCGGTTGCGAGCCAAGAACGCAGCCAATGACACGTGGTACCTCTGTTTATTAACATTTGTGGTTAGTCTTTGTCTGTGACCTTAGTATCTAAAAGGGCAAATATCTGCCAGCACATTATTGGCAGGTCCTCGCTTCATATAGACTGTTGAAACGCATTGTGATATTATTATCGTACCCCATGCTGCTCCCTAGTGCACCGTGAGTGTTTGTAATGGTTTTATCGTTACCTTTCAGTGGCCTTAGATAGTTTTTTTTTTTTTTTAGTTATATTATGCAGCCTGCAGGCAAATACATAAATTACATAATGATTCACTGCAACATTCCTTCTTTTCTTATTTATACTTTTCATGTACAGTTTTACTACTGCGCTCTATTTCTGTCACTTTGATTTATGGTGCGCCTTATTGGGCACGTGACTAGTGTTGACCTGGATCACATGTGATGTGCATTACTGACTTTTAAGGTTGTTATTTTAATCCAGATATATTCCAGTTATATACACAAAAACCTGCCAACCATATTGCGGCGCCTTTGTATAGCTTGTATAGTTTGAGAGTTCTTTGGCCTGGGCTGCTGTTATCACCGGTGTTTTTATTGGGAGCTGGCCCAGTGTGGACCTCCATCCTGTGTGTTGGCTCACGTTGGCTTCGCAAGTTAATGGTCCGTGGGGCCTCTGTGGGCCCCTGTGGGCTCTATCAGGAGCAACCAGCCATCCAACCAGTGAGTGCTCCTCAGCAAGCCTCATTAACCCTATCACCCTCCCCAAACCCCCCCATCAGTGACTCACACGTGCTATGACTCAACACCTGCAGCTGAAGGTTGCGTCCTGCCCCCACCGCCACCATCCATCCCTCAGCACCAACCCAACCAAAGATAATAGGGCTCAGTCTAACTTCTGCTGTATATCAGTGACAGGGTCTAATCTGATTCCAGCTCAGGTTCTGCAAAAACAATTATTCAATACCAACATGTTGTGCACAGTGATAATATCATCTTCTTACCTAATGGGACAAAAATGGATTTGGATGACATCGTCTCTGTCACACTTATCGGCACAAAGAGATTCAGGTAAATGCACTTCACAGCCAGATGAATTGAGCGTGTACCCAGACCATGTGTGTTCATATGGGGGATGTTACCACACGACTAAAGGAATCAGGGCTGATTCCTAGATTTAGATTGATCAATTATTGATCAATCTAAAGATTATTTTCTCAATAATTTTGTTGTTTTGCTTTATAAACTATAAGAAGATAGTTAATTAGTCATTGCATTACAGTCCAAAAAGTTATTACGCTTTCTATCTAAGGAGAATTAGATTTTTTTCCATGAAAATGTAACTGTCAAAATCATTGACGGTTAATTTTCTATTGATCAACTAATAATTTCAGCTCACTGTACATGTGGTGTGTATGGATCACCTTTATGAGAACATGTTAAGGAATCAGCCTACCTCCTCATAAGACCTGTTTTTTTTTTTTTTAAATTAAACAAACCAATTAGAGTTTCTGCTGACTCAGAAAATAAGTTAATACGTTTTTTTTCTTGTCAACCAACTATGTCTCATCAGCACCAGCATACAGCCTAGAGCCTGTACAGAGGACAGTGTCTGCATCAGTACCATGTACCTGTAGGGTCTGTTGCTCCTCACGGCCCAAAAAAACTGTAGCAGCTCAAACCAGATATTATTTACATGTATTGTTCATATACTTAGTAGATGGGCCCTCACTGGCAAATGGACCTAGGAAGTATACTGTGTATTGTGTGTCAGCAGCTCAGCACTTTGTTAGCGATAAACTCAACAGCAGATGGAATTTATAGTAAATTTTCAACAACGAGTGCAGACTCACGTGTGTGTGTGTGGAATCATGGACAAATATAAATATTTTCTTTTAATTTTTCATGTTTTAGGAGACTGTGAAGTCATTGTTCCCTGGGCAGGGAAGCCCGGTCTTTTCCAGACAAACTCTCGTGTTACGAGAAACCCTGTTTTCCTGTTCCCAGCTGGTCTCAGTCCTCAGCCAGGTTCTCATAGCTGCTCAGGAGCCACAGAGCCTCCTGTCTGGCTCCAAACCCTAAAGTCGGATCCAGTTTTCACCCTCTTGTTGCTCTTAGGATGAACCTTAAAACCAGCACCTGGTTGTGGTAACGGTCAGTGTAACTCTTACGTAACTCTGCCCCCCTCTTATCATTTTGACTTTTGCAGTAACACCATCACCAGGTTCCTGCTCCATCATGAGGCTCGGAGCCAAACCTTGGTCAACACCTCTGTGCTAATTTTAAACTCTCTAGTCTCCAACACAAATTTTAACATTTTCCCCCACATTGCAGCTCCAACTTGAGCCCGCTTCCTGTATATCGATTTCCACCCTTTTTTAGCACCAAAGCACACTTTTAAAAAAAAGCAACAGACCATATTATCGTACACTCAAAAACAAAAATAGCCTCGCACAGCTGCCTCCCGAATTAGATTCTACTCGAACAGACTTTTTTTTAATATAACAAGATTATTTGAATGTTTACCATGCAGAACATTTTCTGATTTAGTGCTGCAGCTGGTGTTTATTTTCACTGTCTATTAATGAGTTGTTTATCTCTTCCAATTAATTGCTTAAAAGTTTTAAAGGGACACTAAAGGGATTTTACAAGTTCAGTTTGTTTGTAATGAAAAGTAATACTCAACCTGTGAAAACAGCTGTATAAGGTCTTCTGTGGCTCTGCAGGCATTTCAGAGGTAGAGGGATGAAGTCTTTTTGGAGCTTGACATGTGCTAGAGACTAAAAGTCCAGATATTCAGGCATCTGCTGCTTCAATTATAACCATCCATTTTTTAAATCTGTGTCTGTGTGCGTATCCTAAATGTATTGAAGTACAATAATAAATTGCTGGAGTAGAGTGAAAAATGCCCATTACAAGCTCCCAGAGCCCATGGCGATGTCTACAGATAATTTATATATATATTTTTTTGTCTTATCAACTGCCCCAAACCCAAAGATTTAATTTATAATGAACATATTAAAAAGAGGCAGGAAATCCTCACATTTGAGAAGTTAATTTCTGTTCATTTATTTTCTTTTGATTGATTGAAACATGCAGGACACAAAACAGAAAAGATGATTCTCATTCAGCAGTCAGAGTTTGTGTGTTTATATACATGAGAGAAAGTGTGTTTTAACCAGAATTAAAAGCTTGTTAATAAAAAATGTAGTCTGTAAGTGTTTGGTAGTTTGAGTCAGTGAATCCATAAATACAACCTGAGTAAAACCTATGTACGAATATAAAAATTGCCCCAGTTGCTTGTTGCTGTAGCGAACATCCCTCCAGTTCCAGCCCTTTTATGTTCCACCAGGCTTTCCTACTTTTACTGTCCCCAGTCAACAAGCTCTGTCCTTAGGCCCAAACCTGGACCTCCATACCCCAGATCACCTCCAGCGCCAGGCCATGTCACTCTCCAAAGCCCTGCTCTGCTATTTTTAGCCACGCTGCGCCTGTGCCGGCGTGGCTCCACTGTTTGCCTAGTGTGTGGTGTTGTGACAAGGGCCCGCATGGGAGCCGTAATGATACAGTGTCTCCGTCTCCCTCCCGGTGCTCAGATAGAGATTGTTTAAACAGTATCCTGAGCCGGGGACGGGTCCCATGACAACTCCATAAATATTTACCAGCAGCAGCCACGCCGCTTCGCTTGAGGAGAGCTCGTCTGCAGGCTACCTCTGCAATGTTTTTCTTTTGCCCTTTTTTTCCATTGTTGTCTCTCGCAAGTGTAGTATGTGTTGTTTTGATGATTTCCTTTGGATGTTGTTGATATCTTTTTTTTTTTTTTTTTTTTTTTTTCTTTCCCCTTTCCACATCATCATCTGACTGGAATGTCAGGATGTCCTGTATGTTAATGCTGCATTGCATGTACACATGTTACACACTGTGGTAAACACATTAAAAGTCCTAGAAGTGAAGTTCAGTAATGGGAAACACATAGAAACAGAAAAACAAAAAGTTCCTCACGCAGACTTAAAAAGCATCGACTCTCAGAAAAGGTCTTAGAAGGTTTTAAAAAGTCTTAAATGTGAAAATCTCTCAGTGATATGTTTAAGTAATGAATTAACTAATAACTGCACGGCTGAACATTTCTTCCTCACTCATCCTCTCTGCCAGATGACGGGAAGATCTTCCATGGCAGCGGGGTTGGAGACGCTTTTGGTCCTCGCTGCTTCAAAGGCGACATCATGGGCTGCGGCATCATGTTCCCACGAGACTACATCCTGGACGGTGAAGGTGAGTGCACCGAGTTCAGGTGCACAGTTACACTGTCATTCGTTAAAGCGGTTGACGCGTCCGTGGGAGGTTTCGCTCTTAAACCTAATTATTGTGGTTTAGCATAAGACGGTTGCGGCAACATTCGGTCTTAACAGAGTTCATTGTGTTGCATGTGGGAAAGAAGCTGGATGTGAACCAAAGGTTACAGACGGCACAGGACAGCAAGATGTCATCCGCTTATCCGCTGATAAGACTGAACAAGTAATTTTGTGGCATCAGTGAACATGTTTCAGTCTTATTTCTCTGCACTCTGTCCCCTCGACTGGTATTTTATCAGTTCATAAAGCTGTGGCTCAGTGTCTCCTCTTCTCTGTTCCGCTTGCAAACCCACTGTACTCGGTTTTGTCCTCAGGTGACATGGAGGACTGGGATCAGCTGGAGGTCCGACCGGGTCATGCCGGCATCCAGAACGTTCTGTACCTCAACGATGAAGAGGAGGAGGAGGAGGAGGAGGAGGATGGGGAAGAGGTAGAGGTAGAGCAGGGACAGGAGGGAAGGAAGGTCACGGTGAGGAATACTCATAAACACATCTGTGTTCCCCATTGCTGCACATACATGCTCATGTACATGAAATAGATTCATGCATGGCCACTTGGGGGCAGTGTAATAAGCTATAACACATACATG
>JBBMJY010000012.1:22818450-22874371 GCA_037833715.1 Toxotes lorentzi
GATATATATATATAGATATATGATATATATATATAGATATAGATATAGATGTCACAATACTGGAAATTTGGTACCCAAACCACTGAAATTCCAAGATTCTTGGTACCAAATTTGACACCGCAGCAAAAAAGAAATTGATTAAAGAACCTTTTTCAAAATAAACATTTTTATTTGCTTTTTTTTCCAGCAACAGCAGTGGCATGTGCCCTTCTAGTCATACAAAAAGAATTAAGTAATAACATCACAGACAGTGCTTCGGTTGTGTGTTGGCTTTGGGGTTCTGATTCAAGGAAAACCTACCTGCCAAGTACCTGGAAAAACTATACAACAACCATATTGATTTAGGATTTTTCTGTTTGCCGCACTTTGTATGAAGTCGTTAGATCAATAAATTAAAAAAAAAAGAGATATATTTTCTTTTTGAAAGCATTAGTGGCTAAAAACTTTTGCCCTGCACACTAAGTCGAGTGAGTCTCTTCGTTCTCTGATCACCTGACCGCTTCGTGTTCGAGAACTGTTGTTTGTTTGTCATGGTCTTAATTGCAGAGGTTTCACTTCGTCTTGACTCATAGCTGCTGAGCAAACTTGCCTGTGCGGTTGTGCAAGCAAAGGCCAAGGGGGGTCACTGAGCGGGTGTGAGCGCACGCAGTCCTGAAACCCAAGTGGGTGAGAATAGAACAGGCCCAATCATAATCCAGGGATTTGTCAATATTTATTCAGCAGGACACATTACCCTCAGTGCACTCCTCCGTGACATTACAGAGGCCTCTATGGGCACGACTGCACGTGTGTGACGGGGGGCAGCTGTGTGTGTGTGTGTGTGTGTGTGTGTGTGTGTGTGTGTGTGTGTGTGTACGTGTGTACACAATAGACAGCCACAGCACACTCTGTACTGCCACGCTGCCGGTGTTGTTCAAACCAATGGAACCTGTTGCAGTTTCACTTACCCCTCATCCGTAATTGAATAGCGGTTAAGCCTTTCTTTTTAGAGTGGGTGGCACGGTAAATGTTTGATATGTGACTCAGCCTAATTTATCGAAGACACACACTCCACAGTGCCTCACTTGTTGTTTTAGTGTTTCGGTATTTGTTCTCAGACTTGGAAAGAAGCCCTCTGTATTAGCTTTGAAAAGCTTGTTGATGTTCTTTTGAGAACGGCTGGATAATGTTTGATCACTCGCTGATTTAGTAGAGACATGTACTGTAAACATAGACTTTTTTTTCCCCCCCAATTAGACAGACATTACACTGTCACCTATTTATTTAACAATATTTCCTAACTGCACATAATTCCTGTTTACAGCTGCTACACTGAGAACTCTCAGATGAAGTTTGTATTCCTATCAGTCATTATGGAAGGCTCTTCATCCTTGACTAATTGTCCCAGTTCTCCATGAGGGGATTTACCGTTGCTGAGTAGGGTTGTCTTTGTGTATTTTGACTCACTGTCACCCCCCTGTGGTCCCTGCAGGTGTTCTTCACGAGGAACGGGAAGCTGATGGGCCGGAGGGAGATGGCGGTGCCTCCCGGCGGCCTCTACCCCACTGTGGGGATGCTGAGCAGCGGAGAGAAGGTGAAGGTGGATTTACATCCTCTCAGTGGATGAGCTGAGAGTCTGGACTGGACTTGTGATGCCCTGCACACAGCTGGCTGCACTGTAGAGCTCACCCACGGTAGCCTAGCATGCTGCTAACACTCTCCAGAACACACTCAGTTCAGCTGCACACATGCACGTCGCTGTCGTCTTCCTCGACACTGCCCCGGCTTTTATTTATAAGACTTGTACATTTCACAATCGTCACAGAGACACGACCAGGCCCTCCTCCTGGTTGTAAAGTAGCAGAGAGAGATGCTACACGGGCTGTGTAGGTTACGGCGTGCGAAGTGCAGGAGTGGACGTCTCCTGAGGGACATTTAATGGTTAAGTCTATGCAATCTGTACTGCTGTCATCCTCTCGTTTAACCTCCTTCTGCATGCAGTGTGTCTCCAAAACACTGAGCTGTTAAATCCCGCTCATGAGGTCTGGCACACTTGGTTTGTTTCAATTGTCAGGACCCTAAGCAGAGCAGAGCGAGGCCAACAGTTGTGCCGAGTCAGAGCCTTTTGGCAGTTTATGTTTCAGGTAATAGACCCCCTCTCTCTGTCTCTCTCTCTCTCTCCCTCCCTCCCGGCCTCCCTCTCTCAGCCTCCCTCGCCCTGTCCTCTCTCTGGGTGAGGCTGCCCTCCTGTGAGCGATCAGGGACCTGCTGTTGCCCCACCTCGCTCGCTGCTCTCCTGGAGCTGGCTGGAAGTGAACGGTGGATCTGATTCAATAATTTGTTTTGGATCTGATTATTGCAGGGGGTGGTTATGAGTTTGGTCGCCACAGCCAAGCCTAAGATTCTGTTCCTGAGCAGCATCAGATCAGACATTTCCTAAGAGCTGATAGATTTGTTTCGTGTTGGAGAGTCGGGTATATTTTCTGCAAAATACACATTTAAATTTATCTTCTGTGTCACAAGTTCAGGGAATGTGTTTTGCTTTAGCACTTTGAGACTAAGAAAAGGAGCCAGGGGAGATTTTAAAGGAAGACATGCGTACAGTGGGCGGACAAAATAACAGACACACCTTCCAGTATGATACAGTCCAGCCTAACATCACAAACTACAGCCATAAAAATAACCATCGTGGTCAACAAACACCTCTGAAAGTAAAATTCACCTTTGCAAAACCTCACGCAGAAGTTTCAGGGCTATTGAATTGGATTGCTTCATACTGTGACGTGTTATACTGTTAATTTGACATTTCTTTCTCCAGTTCTCCATTTCAGTTTTCTTTTTTTTTTTTTCCCCGCCTGATATTTTTACACGCAGCTTAAAAGCTGCTGAAGAGCCAAGAGACAGAAAATATCTGCTCCAAACCAGAAGAAAACTTCCTCTCTTTGACGCCATATGTGACGTAGAATTAACTTCTTTTTGAAGATAAAGACGATGTTTGGTCGCTGCATGTGTTTTTATGAGAAAAAAAAAAAAAGTGTGCGTGTGGCCACCGGCGCTTACTGATGTGTTTGTGTATCGTCCAGCATACGACAGCAGCGGCAGGGGCCTGTATCACAGCCTGAAGTTAGAGGGGTTATCCAGCTGTCTTTGGGTTTAACTCAGGTTTTCTAGAGTCACGGAGCTGGATCACTTTTAACCGAGGTACATCAACATGGTAGCCTCTGCTCAACGGAGCAAGACGTGGTTAAAATGGCCCAACTAACCAGCCAATCAGATCACTGGAAAGATGGACTCATCAGTCCTTCAGAATACAATCATGGGTACTGATTTTACATCAACTGCATGTTATAAAGAACGACCGGGACATAAATGTCGATCGCCGTAGATTTCTTGCAAAAGTTATTGATTTAATATTTGATAGGACTGACAATAAAAAAAACGGTAAATCATCACATGAAGAAACTGTAACTGCGCAATATTTTATATTTCTGCTTGAAAAGTGACAGAAACGATGCCCTGATTATCATAACAGCTGACAATCAGCTAATCGATTTATCGACAAATCTGTCGGCGGTTCAATCCCTGACTCCCTCTGTCCACGTGTCAAAGTGTCCTTGAGCAAGACACTGAACCTCGGCTGTTCCTCGTGGTCAGACTGAGGCTTTGCGTTGTGGTTCGCTGCCATCATTGTGAGTGTGTGAGAGGTAAATTGTCCCGTTCGTGTCTTTTCTTTCAGGTCAGTTGCAGCCCTGGCTCCAGACCTGTTGTAGAAATCATAAACAGACCCTCTGCTTTTCTGAAGGATCATGATACATGGATCTGGATGAATTTGGAGTTCAAATATGATACTGAAATTAACTTCACATATACAACTATGACAAACCGCTCACCAGAGCACCATCATCATGACTTAGCAACAAGCTCAGCAGCTCTGGCAGCTGCCTCAGTGTTTTTCTGCAGGTCTCATGTCTCAGGTAACATGATGATCTGTAGGCTGTAATATTCTCTAGTTTAATATCTTGATTTCTGCCTGACTGTCTCTGATTATAACCATTGGCTGCTTTGCTTTAGAAAAACATTTTTTAGTGTGTTTCCCCTTTTACAACATTCTGGATTAGACCCTAACCCAAAGAGGGTCGGACTAAAGCTGAGCTTTGTGATACAGGCCCTAGAGCTGTCTGTGTAGATGAATGAGAAATACTGTCGGGTTTGTCATGTTGTGTTAGTGGGAGCTGGTTTCCATACAGATAATGTGTGTTTTTCTTCTTCTTCTGTTCGTTTAAAGGGAATGATATCGTTATTATTATTATTATTATTATTGTAATGTATCGGCTAAATCGGTTAAACCAAAATCCTCATCCAATTTATTTCCTCTGCATCTGTGCATCTGTATTTGTCCTCTGCAACATCATCAGCCCTGTGACTCTGACGTACGTTCCTCTCTTCTTCTTCTTTTAAGGTGCACACAGCAGGTTGTTGTAGTGCTTTTGGCTTCTAGACAAACCGCATCATTCATACACTAGGATCCTGCAGACAGTAATGCTAAGATATCCCATGCTGTAAAATGACCACACAGGGTTTAACTGTTAAATCACAGATCTGCTGGAGATGTTTGTATGTTTGTTTTTAGCTGTTGTCATGCATTTGTTTTAGAGCCATCGATAGATGTGTAAAAAAAGAAAAAAACAAACAAACATGTAAATCAAGTCTTTTTGTTTTTCTTCTCCTTCAGGGCTGGATAGAGACTTAAGTCCAGGTTGTTACAGCCTGAACAGGTACAATTAAAGCTAGACAGTGCAAAGATATTAAAGAGACACTGATGTGGACGTTTCAACCACATCTAAGTTCAGGGTATTAAAGTCACTTATATTTAAGTTTACTCAGAATCTCAGTTTACAAAAAAAACAAAAAAAAAACCTTTCAACCAAATTAGAGCTAAATCTGGTTAAATATTTTGTAGCATCTCCAAACTCACTCACAGAGGACCAGTGTAAAAATAATCCCTCGCCTTGTTGACTTGCACTATAATGGCCTTGTTCAGTACATGTATGATCATCATTAAAGGTTTCATTAATGTAACAGAGTCGTGGATTGTTTTTATTTTAAACGTACTTAAAAAATAATTTTAACTTTTTGTGCCTGGATTTGGAGCCACTGTCTGACAGGTAGCCTTTTACACAGGGTTCATAAGTTGTGATTTATAATTATGGTTAATATTTTCCAAATTCTTCATTAATCACTTATGAGCCAATAATAATAATAATGTTTCCTGTTGCCAGGCTGTGTGAAATCCCTCCAGCTGATGATTTATTAACTGTTAGTTACTTTGTAAAGGCAGAGTACGGCCTCAGAGCTGCTGGCGTGACTTCAGACTCTTCCTCTTGTCACTGGTTACCTCTTACCTTATCTTTCATGCTGTATTTTATATATTGAAATATTCTTATATGAAGATATTGTGCTCTCATATGTTATTTTTTCAGCTGTGTAGGGTTTTTTCTTTGTCGTCGCTCCTGTAAATGAATGAATTAATGTTCCGTCAGCCTTTACTGTGTTTGACGCAGGATTAGAAATTCACACAACATATTTAGTATATAACAATTTATTTAAACAGTAGCAGTGTAGGATATTTGGTCCCCGGGTTTTAAAAACAACAGGACAACATTATTCAGATCCAGTTATAAGTCAACAAAATGAAAAGAAAAGCACATAAGTGTTTTTTTTTTTCTGTGCACATGGCGACTGAAAAGGAAGTGACAGATTACTTCGCTACAGAAACTGTGTCCAAATCCCACCAAACCCCATTATTTATAAAAATGATAACAGATGAAATGTTCTGTTTTCTAAAACAGTGACCTCAGCATGTCTGTTAAACCTCACTGCCCGTTAACAGGCTGTTCAGTGACCACAGATACAAGAGCTGTAAACTTCCACCATCTTGGTATAATAAGACCACGTAGTTGGTCTTATTATACACACACACACACACACACACACACACACACACACACACACAAACACATTACGAGGCCACTGAAAATAGAAAATTACAACAGTCATGTACACAAAAATAAAACGTCTATTCTATGTGCCACAACCTTCGGAGATTTCGGTTCTAAAATTTTCATTACACGGGGCATAATTTTAAATATTGTACTTTTAAAAACAAACGACAGAATCTCCAACAGTCTCGTAAAAACCACGGAGTACGAATGGCTTCAAATGTTTCAGAAACTGTTCAGAGGCACAGAGTAAGCGTTCATGGCCGTCAGCAGATCGTTCAGTTTATACATCCTCTTCCTCCTCTTCTTCCTCGTAGTATCGGTTTCGTTTGATCATTTCCTCCACCGTCAGCACCTCCTGCTGCTCCTCTTTATCATCCACCTCCTCGCTGTCCCAGAATCCCACATCCTGCGACGACCGGCTGGCCTCCACCTCTCCCTCAGGAGATGAGATGGCTGTGGGCTCCGTTGGCATCTCCGACACACCTCCATCTTCTTCCTCCTCCATCTTCTCCTCGTCTTCCTCCTCCTGCTCAGGTTGTCCTCCTGGAGCGTCGTCTTCCTCGTGGGTGAGATGAAGTTCGGTCATGTCCTCGCTCTTCGTCTCTCCCTCCTGCTCCTCCTCCCCTGAGCTGGTGTGAACGTCCACACAGCTGTCCTCGGTGGGTGTCTGGCTGTCTGACGACTGGCCGCCGTGCTGCAGCTCCATGCTCGAGGGTTCGGGGCTGAGCTGCCGGTCGTCCTCAGGTGGAGGCGGACTCTGTCTTCTGGCCTCAGGAGCAGGAGTGTTTCCGGTTTGTCCTGCCAGCGTAAAGGGCATGCTGCGCTCCTTCAGGGACGAGCTCCGGCGCAGGCAGGACATCTCTCTGGCCTGTTCAGGGGGTGAGGAGGGGGAGTCCTCCTCTGGTGGCCACTTGGCTCGGATTGGCTTACCAGCAGAGCCCCCCTCTATGGTTGCTGCAGCTCCAGTGCCGCTGTCCTCCGGCTCTGTGCGTGGCGGCCAGGAGATTTTCAGCCGGCGGGTCTCAGTGGGTCTGTCGGCCTTCTCTGACGATCCCTGTCCCAGAGCCTCCATAGTGGCCATCAGCACGTTGACTTTGGCCAGCGGGGAGTCTTCCACGCTGGGGCTTTCCAGGTCTGAGGCCGGAGCCGGACTCCGGATCACCAGCTTGGTCTGAGCGTTGGACTGTGGTGAGGTCTCACCACCCTCGCCTTTGCTCTCCCACAGCTCCTTGTGGGGCCGGTGGCCGAAGCCCTCGTCGTAGTTGCCCTTGGCCTTGAAGAGTTGGCAGAAGTGCGGCTTGCAGTAGACGCTGTTGTGCAGGGAGGCGTAGTTTGCCAAACTGGACGGAGAGAGGAATGGGAAAAAAAAGGAGACGCAGTTAGAGAGAGAGTCAGAAAAAGGGGGAGGTGCATATGTAATTTTTTCTTTTTGTCACAAGAGACACAAACTGTTAGATGTCAGACACGACGGGACAGAGCTGAGATTCGACTGCAGTGAGTTCAAAATGTCACAGGATGCATCGCTGATGGTTTTTAAAAATTTATCTCAGGACATGATTTATGTCAGATGTTTTGCTGGACATTCATTTATTCATTTACACTCAGGGGCCCAATGTGCCAGCAGTTCAACTGGGGGCCACACAGTGCTGAGTAAATATCCTCCCACATCTACTGAAAAGAAAAGAAAAGACCTTTATGATTGGATCCTCACCTGAGCTTGGTGTTGCAGTGCGAGCAGCGGAAACAGGAGCTGTGGTACACGTGCTGGTTGGCCACCAGCCTCTCCAGAGGATAAACTGTCTTCAGACACGACACACAGGTCTCCCTCACCGGCAGCCGGAAGCTCTGCAAGCAAAAAGTAAACTGGTTCATTCACATAAAAAACATAAATGTGTGCGTTAAAGTGACGCGGAGGTTTCAGGTGGAGACTTACTCTGGGCGTCTTGGGCTGAGGAGAGTCTTTCTGAAAGGAGGACGCTGGGGTGCCAGGACCAGAACCTGTGGGACCACATAACGACCAAGGTGAGAAAAGGCAGTGACACGGTCTGAACACTAGAGGGAGCTGTTCTAAAAGAAAAGTGTTTGGCCTTTCCCTCCTGATGATCCTAATGATTATTGGTACAAAAATAATGATTAATAAATGTACTTCATGCAACAAAAATAAACCAATAAACTCACACAGAGTGGAGTTTACGTTTCTGATTTAGAATAATTAACCTCAGCTGTTTAAGTTTTTCCATTAACATCTGCTCCGAAGAGAACTCTTAATTGCCAAGTTCTCGTTAGAGGAGAAAATTCCTATCACCTAGAGTCATGTGAAGACATGGAAAGAAAATTACCGTTGCTCTCTGCAGTAAAAGCTTTGCTGTTGTTTGGTTCAGACTCTGGACTCTGTAACAGGGAAAGAATATGTGAGAAAAAAAAAAACATCCATCCTGTTCGTTTGTTAAAAAGTCGGTCACATATTTCAACGTGACAGGTTTCACGTGCACTGTGCCTGGAACATCTGAGTTAAAGTCAGACTCCTCACCATGTCCAGAGTGCACGGGGGGACGTTCTCCTTCTGCTTTCCACAGAAACTGTCCAGCTGATCACTCTGAGAAAAGAGACAAGACACGAATGAGACAAAATGTAAGAACACACAGTGCTCCTTCGTACACGACAGAGTTTCATCCTTTCAAACTCCGACTGTTTCTTCTTCCTTATGACGCTCTGATGAGATGCATCCCGGCCGCCTCCAGTCCAGAGTTAGTTTGGGTGATTGGATTTGACTAAGCAGTCGCCTTGAAAGCTTTGGTGTCAGGCAGAGAAGTGATGTAATGTTGAAATGAAACCCTGAACCCTGTAAACTTTAGTTTACACTTTGCAAAATCACAAAGCAAGGAGGCCTACGGTTACTCACACTGACTGAGGTGGGAGGGACGTCCTGTTTGGAGATGGCAGCTTGGTAGAGGGCCATCCTGTCCCGGAGAGGAGTGGACTCTGCAAGGCTTCCATCTGGTACACAACAACACACAAATTTACTCGCAATGTTGTCTAATGAATGTAAAACGATGCAAAGGATTGGTTGTGATTAATCAAATTTCCCCACAGTGGATTTTCCTTGTTTATGAAACTTAATTTCTTGAGGTTTTTGGGCACCGTTAACGTTGTTCGTCTCAGTTTTTCCTTCAAACTGGTAGGAACTGGTTTTACTTGACTTGCTCGCTGTAGCTTACAACAACCTACATGCAGTTTAACAGAGTCCATGAGAGCGATTGATTGGATCGATGTGTTGAATTCTGCGTTACAAAGAAAAACAATTCCTGTTCAGGATGGAATTTTTTATTTATTTATTTTTTTCCACCCATCCCAGTTCAGACGGAGTGCAGGCCGTGCTGGTTGGTCATGCAGGCTGCAGAAAGGAACACGGGGTCAGGAGTCGTGTGCACAGCGGAGGGAAACGGGAGTTCGTCTCTTCCTGTGCTCTCTGAAGCGGTCTGCTGATCACAGTGGTTTTACAGAGGCAGGCCTGTGTCGTCACTTCTGAGCTTTTCATTTCTGGGAAGGATGTAATCCATCCAGAGGAAGGCAGGGCGACACTCTGTGTTCTGGAGGACATCGTCTGTGACTCACTGAACAGTTCCAGAGAATAACCCTGGTTGTGTAAATCTGAGCCCATTTGAGCAGCGTAGCTTTTTGCTCCTCACCTTAACACGGATACATCTGTCTTTCAAAAGCAGCTATAATCAATTTTTTTGATTAGGTGTCGCTCAAAGAAACAAAATCCACAGTTAGACTTGAGTTCACGTCATCTCTACAGAGCATTTTAGCGTTCTTCAGATCCTTGTTTTGATTTTCTGACTTGCAACTTCACTGCTTTGCTTCAGTCTTGTTTTCAGCCACAGAATTCAGCCCCGAACAGCGAACAGTCACAGTTAAAAACTAGATGCTGAACATATCGGAGCATTTCGCAGCTAAAGTGTCAGATATTTCCCTCAGGAGTTGGTAGAGACCAAACACAGAGCTAAAAGAGGAGGAACACTGCACTGGACTCATCAGATGGACACAGACGTGACTACAAACGAACAGTAATGTTGCTCTTTGCCATTTTTTCAGTGTTTGTTGTGATTGTAGTGCTGCCCCCAAGTGGTAATAAAAATCTGTTAATGCAGGTTTAAGTTAAAAACAAATGTGATATACAACACATGCTTATATACATGTATATACACATGCTTAATAGCGTGTATCTTTTAGTTAACTTTCAATAAACTATGAGTAAATATTATTAAACACTGGGATTTACACACCCAGCAGTTACTTTATATCCACCTGATGAATTTAAGGCTCCATTTTGGTCTCCTCCTCTTCACCAGCGAGTCTCTGACTTTGTGTGCTGTTTGGTGCTGAGCAGGTTGTGTATTTATCTCAGCTTGTTTTTCTAAAAACAGCTGCAGCTGTCCTACGAGATGCTAAAGGTTTTGTTTCTGAACGCGTTTCTAATCTAGCAAGAATAAAATTATTAAATTTAAAGAAAGAAATATGGAGCCTAAGGGTTCAATAATGAACCCTGTTTCTATTTGTACTGAACTCTTGTCCCTTGAGTCTCTCACTCTCCTCATTTCCTGTCATCTCTATGATAAAAATGCCCAAAAACTAAATCATAAAAACATATGCATGTACCTCCTAGTAGCGGGTCCATGTTGGCAGTGTTACCGCTGTTAGCTCTACCTGTCTGCTCCCTGGACACCTGCAAAAAAAACACACACGCACACACAGACACACACACACACACAGTCAGGGGGTGTAGAAAATAAAAAAATAAAGCAGAAGTCAAAGCACAAAAAACTGCTTCCATGTTTCCTGTATGGCCTCTTCAAACACACTACAGCACACACACACACACACTCACATGTTTTGGCCGGTGGAGCAAACAGACTGGAGGCCGTCAGGATGATCAAAGTGTAGAGGGATGAACAAAACGCAAAGAGGTAAAGAGTGGTGTGTGTGTGTGAGTGTGTGGGTGAGTGTGTGTGTGCTCGTCCAGTCCAAACCACTTTAATCCCCTTATGAGCTCAGGGAGACGGAGTCTGAGACAGACACCCCGTCTGTCCACAGTCGCCAGCCAGAAAACAAACTGATCATTTCTCTGTCGTGGTTTTCAGACCTCCCGTTTTTTTTTTTTTTTGTAATACCTGAAAACTACAAAAAAAATAAAAATTCGACCGTGATCTCTTTGTAAAACTCTAAAACTCTGACCTGGGACCTGACCCGATCAGTTTCTGAGGAACCTGTGCTCTCATCCTTCATACATCTTTCATCAATCTGGTGAAGTCACATCAGCCGACAAGTCTCAACTCTCCTGCAGCCATCAAACCTCTCCCACAGTCAGTCTGTCCAACATGAGGAAACACATCGATCCAATCAGATTACACAACAGCGACTGTGGCGCTTCTACGCATTTAGCCTTCGGTCTGGAAGAGCCACGAGCGACTCGCCTTCACTGTGGCGCTTCAAAACATGAGTGGTTTTTAGATTGAGTCTGCAGGCTTCAGCAAGTAACGATTTCACAACAGAAAACAAAGCTGAGGTGACTGCAGGTGTTACACACTGAAACACAGCGCGTACGGTTCAGACAAGTCAAAGCTCATCAGTGAATCATGGCTCAGTCCTGCACTTCTGGGGTCTTTTCATCAGAAGGTTAACACTTAACCTTTTAAAATACACCATCACACACCTGTGGGACAATTTAGCCTTGGTGCTCGTTACTTTAGGTGATTTTCGGTCTGTGCAGGACTCAGCCTTCACACGACGTTCATAAATTATAGACGTTTGAAAGTTCTAAGGCTCCTGATTCTGTGAAAAATACTTTAGGACCCACAGATCAGTGCAACAGCAGCTGACGCAGAACTGGTTCAGACATGTGACACACACAAAAGGAAAAGAAAAAGCAATGTTTGTGTCTCTGTAACCTAAGGTCAGTATCTCTTCTTTTTATTTTAGGTGCATCACGGGGGCGTCTATAAAGAGGTTAAATCTTCCGGCCCTGAACTAAACGTTAATCCTTTTATCAGGTGAATAGTACGAGCCACAGCAAAAGAGATGATGTCATGTGAGGGCGAGTCTGAGTCAGGGGCGAGTTAAACACAAAATCATAAATAATGCACACGTATCATAACGTGCACCGGCTGAATCGTGACTGTGCGCAGGAACAGTGGGACTGTGAGCAGGTTAGTGCCTCAGACAAATCACAACAAAAGAAACCATCATCATCATCATCATCATAATGGATCTGTCCCCAAAGGTGGATTATCTTCCAGAGTAGCTCATGCAGCTCTGCATGTGTGTGTCTATGATGAGGGGGTGTAAACATGGGGGGGGGGGGGGTCAGTGGGATGTAAACAAGCAGGCGGACCATAGGAAGCCAGGCTGGGTCTCAGGAGGCTGGATCAGCAGGCTAGACAAAGAATCTGCCGCTAATCCTGATACTATTAAAGCTCTCATTCAGACTGACAGACTGACTTGCAGTTCCCCTTGTGACCCCGCCCTGTCCCTGAACACACCGCACACACACACACACACACACACACAGTTTACCAAAGACAATACCCTGTTAGTTTACCAAAACAAAGACAGAAGGGGAAGGCACCAACAGTGTGAGTTAACAGCCTTTAAACACAGTAAAGCAGCCGAGCCATGACTCAGTAATACAGTTCAAAGTGAGCTGACGCTGATGAAAGGAGCCACTGATAAAGCCAGCCCATGAAGTGGACTCGGAGAAGCTGTTTTCAGCCGTGTGGTCGAAAAGGCCTCTTTCAGCTGCAGTGAAAACATCCTAATCCAGCAGAGAGGTCAACACAAACACACAGGAAAAGTAACAGCAGTGTCTCAGGGTGATGAAGCAGAGGCCTGTTAAACAAAGACAGAAAGAAACGGCACACGCACGTATAAATGAAAACGGAATAGATACCTCTCCTGAAGGGAAACGGAGTGAAAAGGAAAAAGAAAAGCCACGCGGGACGAAGATTCGGTGAAGAAACCGAGGTGAAGCCGGTTCCTCCGGAGTTTGAGCGTGTGACTGAATCCAGCAGAGATGGGACTTTACACCAGCGGGACCAGGACTGAGCTCCAGAGCAGAGAGGCACTGACTGAGCAGAGCAGCCCAATCTGGCTTATGGCAGGGGAGATGTGGGGAAGGGTCCCTGGAGATGGTTTCAGGGGGCAGGAGGAGGTGGGGAGATAGACTGGGTGGGAATAGGAAAGGCGACAGGGAGCAGGTGTTCCTAGGGGGGCAATTCAAAGGGGGGTGTGGCCGGATGAAGGTGGGGATGGTGACAGGAGGGGAGGCAAAGTGTGTCCGGGTGGTACAGATGGGTGAGGCACGGGGGGGGGGGACTTTCTTATTTTACTGTGTCACAGTGCCCCAGCTTCAGAATAAAGAGGCAGGCATACGGGGGTGGAGTCATTTGGGACAGGAGGGTGGTGGAGGAGCAGCTGGTGTGGGAGGGGAGGGGAGGGGAGGGGAGGGGAGGGGAGGGGGGACAGTGGGAGTGAAGGAGGGAGGATAGGTGGGGCTGAGCCGGGCTGAGCTGTGTGAGTGTGTAGGGAAGGAGGGGTGGGTTTTCCAGGCATGAGGGGTGGGGGTCAATTAATTTCACAGTGCCTCATGACTGTATGCTTCCCCCGACCCAGGGAGGGGAGCAGAGAGGGGCATTCATTAGATAAGGACTGGGAGGACGAGGGGGGGTGTTTGCCTTTACTGGGCAGTGGTAGAAAATGGGTTTAGAACAGACTCTTATGTATTTAATTTTTATGCAATTACAACGTCATTGTAATCTCCTTTATTTTGCCCCTTTGCACCAAAACATGGAAGGGGTTAGAAAAAAAAGTAAAGAACTTGATGATGACACTTAATGAAAAGTCAACTGATCACCAAAGTGACTGATTGACTTTGATTAGGGACACGAATACGTGTGACAAATATCATGATAATCCATAAAGCAGCAGCCGTTGAGATTTTTTGCTCAACATTTATAGATGTTGACCTCATGATGACGCCGGAGGAAGAGTCAGGGGACGGCCACAGTCATAAGTGCTGCTCGTCTGGACACAAAGAACGTCTGCAGAAAATTTCATGCTCATTCATCCAATAGTTGTTGAGATATTTCAGTCACGCTGCTAGCAAAAAAAAGAAAAAGAAAAAGGGACTAAGTGAAGGTTTGGGATCTGCAGAAGAATGAAAGACTGAAGAGAGAAAACAGGGAAGAGGAACAGAAAGTGGACGACAGGGGTGATTGATGGGGGGGAGCGGAGACGGAGCGGAGACGGTCAGATCAGCTGTCTGCAGTCATGAGCCTGCACCATTACATCATCTGCCCTGTGAAGAGCAGCTCAACAAAGGGAAGCAGAAAGGCCCGGCTTCGGCTTTACAGTGGAGGCTATTGTACAAGTCCCTGGACACTGGGTCTGCAGGACTGTATAGATCTTGTATCACTGCTCGAGGATTTCCCCAAACAATTCCTCCTTTGGTAAGAAAACTATGCAACATTCAATAAAAGAGTCTCCAAATCCCTCCAACTCCCTGTAGCGCTCCACATAGGAGGTCAGTGTTGAGCTGCAAGTGGTGCAGAGTCTTTGTTCAGCACATTTTAATGTGGTTTTTTTTTTTTTTTGCCAGGAACCTCCTTTTGTTGGTGCTGGATCTCAACAAAAACCATCTGAGGTTTAAAGGATAAGTCTGGTGATTTTCTATATTTTTTTTATTCTCAACAAATATCATGAAAAGACCAAAACAAACCATGAATTTATCCTAACAACAAATACTGAACGTGTGTTTGTCAAACTATTCTTTTAAAGCCTTTCTAAACAAAACCAAACTTTACATTTTTGACTCATGTTGAAAGATTTCTGTTGTTAGAAGGAGTCTTTTCATGGGATTTGCGGACAGATAGAAAATATTGAACATCATCATCTTTATCCTTTCAAAACATCACTGCATGATTGCTGACGGTTAATGGGGTAAAACATTTACGGTAATGGACGAGCAGAAACTCTTAGAGGAGTGGCTGTTCGCCTGGGGAACTGTCTGCTCACTGAGCTCTTCTAATGAAGCTTATCGGATCCTAAGACTCAAAACGAAAGTCAGAGAGAGAGTCGAGTTGTGTTTTGTATTTACTGCCTTCAGATAAGAAAACCTGTGAGAATCTCAGACTTAAACCTGCAATAACTGATTTTTCTTTGGCCACTTGGGAGCAACAGAAACAAGCTGATATTGGGGATTGTGTTGGAAAACAATATCGTCATTTATTTATCGTCATGTTTTTGTTCACCTTACGAAATTCAGCCCAAACTTTTAGCCCTCTTTTAGCTCTGTTTTTGGTCTCTGAGGGGAAATACCTGGCTCTTTAGCTGCTAAATGCTCCACTATGTTCAGCAGCTAGTCACTAACTGCGTCTATCTGCTGTTTGGTGCTGAGCAGGAGGTGCACAGAGGGTTTTTTAGATCTCTTGAAAACCGTTGCCTGCTGCGTCTGAAAACGACGCTATGAGAGTGGTGGGAATGAACCAAAACAATGAGCTGAAAGGTGCTAAAATGCACTGTAGAGTCTAGTGATAAATCACAACAAATGAGACTTTTCTAAATGAAACTATAGATTACAGCAGCGTTATTGCACAGTAAGCTGAAGTCCAGCTGATTTTAGGTCAGTGGTGTTTTGTGGGTTGTTGATTTTTAAACACAGACATTGGTTTGGTACGCTTCTCACAGCCTCTTTCTGTCAGAAACGGGTGCTCTGTGCGGAGGAAACACAGCATGGCTGTTGTTAACATGTCACACCTCGAGTACGAGCACTTTGCATTTTACACGCCTCGAGGAAATGCATGACCCGACGATAAATGCCTCCACTTTTATGCTCACAAACAACAATTAGCTGCCCGGGGGAGCATGAAGCAGAGCTCCAGTCTCTCGTGCTCGCTGAGAGGATGTGCAAGTCAGCTGAGTGTGTGCGTGCTCACGTATGTGTGTGTGTGTGATGAGATGACCGATGGTGCGACCATGTGACTATAGCATGACAGCACTGGAGGGGTCGGACCTCTTTGAAAACAAACACTGTTTTTTTTTTTGTTTTTTTTTTTTAACTCAAACTAAAACTAATTCTGTTCCTATTTAGTTGGACGTGAAACTACAGAAGGTTTGTTAACTCTCAGCTCGTCAACGTTTGACTCCATATTGTTAAAGTTCAGTCATGCACACGGAAAATAAAATGCTTGATCCTGGAAGTACTGCTCATATACGCTCAGTTGGCAGTTTATTAAGCCCATCCAGCTAAAATTAATCGAGTAAACCCCAACAGCCCTGCAGTAAATCCTCCTTCATGAAGGTTTTAATGTTCAGTTTTTGATTCATGTTGATTCAAATGTACGGATTGAGGACAAACTGAAAAACCTGCTCGTCATCGTCACTGATGAGGAAAGAGGAGAACTTGCCTTGTCGCTCGGGTTCTCTCCCTTCTCAAACATCATCTTCAGGCTGTTGAGGGGAACGCTGGGCTTCTCGCAGTCAGGCACTTCAGCTGATGCTGCTCCCTCCTGCTCCTCCGAATCTCTGCTCGGCTTCGCCTCCATGTCTGTCAGATCCTCGGGCTGAGCTGACCGGAGCCCGTTGGAGGTGGATTCACTGATCTCAGAGTGAACCGGTGCCTCCGGCTCAGTGTCGTGGTCCTGCGAGAGCCTGGTGGTTTTCAGGGTGTCAGACTGGGTCTTGATCTGTGACCTGGGTGTAGGTTTTGGGCCTGTTGATTGACTGATAGAGGTCTGAGGGTTGAACGACTGTGGCTGCTGCTGCTGTTGTTGTTGTTGTTGTTGTTCCCAGCGTTTCTTTAAAACACTCAGGTTCCCACTGAGCGGGGGTTCTGCAACCTGCAGAGAGAAATAACCGCCCAGCTGTTATCAACACACAGAGGTTCTTTTCAGTCCGAGACTCAAAATGTAGTTTGATCCCGGCTCCCAGGCTCAGTTAAAAAGGCTGGTATTATCTCACTTTTTCTTTCTGACTTCCTGTCTGTGTCTCAGCTTCGAGCTCATTTATTCAGAAACTCCACTCATCTGTCCCCTGAGTGGGATTTATACATTCAACCAGATGCTGCTCAAACTAAAGCTGAGACTTGGTACTTTCATGCAGCATCCATTAACCTATCTCCAATTAAATGTGCTGAAGCACAGAAGAGAACACAAGATGTGTAACTGTCCAAATACTGGACCCAGGTCCATACAAGAAAGATTATTTAAAGAGACTAATGACAAGATCACTGCTAACCACACAAACTGTCACATCAACACCAGCTGTAATGACAAGACTCTGGTGGAGAAGACACACTGAGGGATGCTTTCCACTCGCTGAATCTGCTCTTAGTTTCCTCAGTGAATTCCATCAGTGTTGGCCTCACGCCACCTGATCCTCCAACCGCTGAATGAAGCAAAAAACAAAACCAAAAAAAACCCCCAAAACACTAAAACTAAATATAACACCGGCTGCACACAAGTTAAACTACATGTCAGCGCTCACGCGAGCAGAGTCACAACACTTTCAGCTACGTCAGAAGAAGAAAAGACAGTAAACGAAAGGAAAGAGAAACAACTGCACAAAACACAAAGAGCTGTGAGCAGCTCAGCATGCACGTCTGTAAACCTGGACACAGAACAGAAAGCACAGAAGAAGAGCTGGGAAAGAAAAGTGGAGAGTTAAAAACCTGAGCGGGAGGAGGATGACCCCGGCTGTCCAGTTGGCGTTGTGGGTTCGTGTATACGTGTGTGTCTGTGTGCGAGTGTGTGCGTTGAATGTGTCTGCTGGCTGGCTGGGAATGCTACAAGCTGTCCCAGATGTGAGAGCCTTTAGAAGTGATCAGAGCAGCATGAAGTAACTAGCCCACCCCCTACAACACAGAGAGGGAAGGAAGGAGGGGAGGAAACGGAGAGGGAGTGAAGGGGATCGAGGGGTGAGGGGCAGGGAGGGGGCGGGGAGGGAGAGAAAATCAGAAACAGAGAGTCAGTGAAGGAAAGAGGGAAAATAAGTCCAGGAAATGAGAAAAAGGTAAAAGGGAGAGAGAAACCTAAACAGAAGGCAAACAAACGTCCTCACAAAGAGCTGCTCAGTGAATTAATCAGCAGAAGTAATGATCCTCTGATAAACCTGCAAGACTGGTTTCTGTTTCACACTTTATCTGAGGGACTCGTTCCCTCTTTACTTTTTCTATGCATGAACATTCACGGTCCTGCATTAAAAACAGGGAGCTTTCTTGTATTTGGAAATACTACAGAGCAGCAGTGTTCACCAATGAGCAACACGTCCACCTGAAATTCTAATGCAGCTCTCTGACCCCTGCCGTCCCCCCCACAGCCAACCCCCTCCCCCCTGCTGCGCTCTATCCCCACAGAGACGGCACTGACAAGCCTCCCCACACAGATCAGGTGGGACGAAGGCGTCTTGTTACCACTGCTGCCTGACAGCAGATGCCATTGTCGCTCGCCGTCTCAACTTCAGGTTCATGTCTTTGAAATAAAGCTTCTCCGGCCTGAAACTGCAGCATGTGGATCAACAGGTGTGGCAGGAACGCCAGCAGCTGTATGTGTGTGTCGCAGTGTACGAGCAGGAGCGTGTGGTGGAGAGTAACTAACTAACATTTACTCAAGTTCTTTACATTTTACTTTTACTTAGATTTTCTCTAATTGACTAAAACTCTGACTGCAGCTTTGTTCAGATCAACATATCTGCAGACGTTACTTTAGTCTGTGGGGAATAATGAAAAGCATTTTTTACTATTTACTGTCCTTTTATAAGCAAAAAGATTAATCAAATAAAGAAGTGACAAATTAATGAAAAATAACTTGGCTACACACTTAAAATGCACCATTCTGCATGAGGAACAACACCTTCGATGCCTTAAGCTCATTTTGTTGGTACTGTTAATGGCCTTGTTTTTTGTGAATCTGTGTGTGCAGACCAGACATATTTCACTCTGAATCTGGTTCTTACCGTTTTCTTCTTCTCTGCGTTGCCCTCCTCTGCTGCCATCTGGTACCTGAGCAGGAAGACAAGTTGTTGGACAGACGGTGAATGTGAGGACACTGAAGGAAAATTATGGCAAACAGAGTAAGAAGCAGAAGCATCTGGTCGTGCCCTTCCCTGTGATACACACCCGGGAAATTAATACGAGATGTCCCTGATCCTCCGCACAGACATGAGATGATTTCATGAGTTACAGTAAATCTGGATGGAAAATCTTCAGCCCACACTGGATGGATTCCATGTTCTGTCCATTTGTTTAAATAGGTTTTGTTTTGTTTTATTTTTTCTTTATTCAAAGACCAAATTTAATGTCTCCCTAAAAAGACTTTCATCAGTGCAGATTTCAAAGAAATCCATGTGTTTATATGCTCGTGTATATTGTTTAGCATTATATGTACATCCTGAAATGTTTTACTGGTTTAAAATCTAAAAGCTGTCTCAGAAGTTTTCCCACACTGCGAAGAATATAACTAATGGGAAATCACAAACTCTGTTTCACAACATCCAAGGACGTTCACGTCACTGTCAGAGCAAACAGTACAGGTAATGATCTTATCAGGTAGAAATATACTGTAAACTGTCTTTTCTTTACCCACAGACACAGAACAGCACGAACTCCTAGTGGTCAGATGAAGTAAATACAGGGAGGAAACGTCCCACCATGCAGCCACCTCCTCAATTCACAAATGAGTAACTTGATATGTTGTGTTTAACAGACCTGGGAGGTGGTGGTTTGTTTCTACAGTGAGTTCAGCTCAGTTTTACTCAGTAAAGTCGCAATGCAAACACAGCTGGAGAGACTGGCTCAGGCTGAGGGTGTGATAATCACATTTTTACAAAAAAAAAAAAAAGAAAGAGGAAACTGAACACAGCTGAGTGGTGAGAAAGGTGTGAGGGAGACCCACGACCTCATTTCTGATCCGAGGCAGCACAGACAACTGGGCGAGGTGCCAGACTTAAAAAAACCAAAAAAAAACCAGTGACTTATCTGCTGAGCGGCTGCTGCTAAATTATTAAACTCATGGTCAAAGCCAGAGGCAGAGAGAGAGAGAGAGAGAGATGAGGAGATAAGGTGAGGAGTGACTTACTTGGAGAAGCGCTCTGCGATGGCGTTGTTTTTACCCCGGGCAGAGACGATGGACAGCTCCTTGGCGGTGACCCTCAGTGACTGGGACGCCCACTGCCTGCGGCTGAAGGGAGCGACGGAGGCCATGTTTGCTGTACGTCTGAGCGATCAATCTGCCTGACAGCTTTCCGTGAATAAAACTCTGTGGGAGAGGGGAGAGCGCGAAAAGGCAGGACGATGTTCATCCAAATAAAAACAAAACCGAGGCAAATAAGAGCATGTACTGGAGGAGTGCTGCTGATTCTGCTTCCCTCTTCTCTGCAGCTTTGCTGCTTTAACACCAGCAAGCTGAAGCAGAAATGCCCTTCCTGTGCATTTAAATTTTTATGACCCCTTCTCACACTGCTAAATAAATACTTTCATACTTTCCTGTTTGTATGCAGTTAAACAGACTTTAGAAAAAAAGCTGCCAGTTAGGCTTTTACCCGAGTGCAAAACCTCACCCAGAAATCGATTGTATTTTGTCGGACTACACATCTGACTGTGTTACTGCTGCAGCACAGACCGGCCCCAGTGTCTGAGTCAGAAAGTCAATAGAGCTCGTCACACGGCCACTGACCATCTGTTCCCTGTGTGACACTGCTCTAGCTGAGCCTCGAGGGTGACTACCAGCAGACAAGACAACTGATACGGCTGCATCACACAAAAACCCTCTTGTATAAACACACACTTTCACAACGCGCACACGTCTCTACCTGCCTGCCTCTTCTGCAACCTCATAGACCTGAGGCTAAAGGCATGCAGACACATGCAGCAGCGCCGTCGGCTCACAGTAAATAACTGTCATCTGTGAGTTACACACACTTCGGATGAGCTAAACAATGAGGTCGATGAGCGGGCCGATGACGACAGAGCCCCCAGGGTCTCGACTCAGAGGCCTCGACGTCACTCGGCAGGTGGGCCATTGTGGGATGTTGCCTAATTTGGACGGGCTCGTTAAGTTTTCTCAGCCACTGGAATGACACCCAGGAAACACTGTATCGGTATTTTAACATCAAAAAGATGCTCTGAGCCTGCTTCTAGATGTCTAAGGACTATTACCATTAGCAATTACTGTACTTTGTCAATTAACTGATTCATTTTTTTTCTGCTACAAAACATCAGAAAATAAAACCAATGTCCATCACAGTCTGATGCTTTCATACATTCTGTTTTACTAAACATCTTAAATTTGTAGAAAAGATGTTTGGCATTTCTACGTGATAAACGATCCATTTTCTGGCCATCAACTAATCGATTATTCGATCATCACCATGCTCAACATCACAATTGTTTCCCACCCAACACGAATGAATTCAGGTCACCAGTGTCACAAGGTTTAGATTGCAAACAAAGCAGCATGTAAAACTGATGCAGTCCATGCAAAGCGTAGTTCTAAAGTCTCATGTCACAGGCAACAGGAAACAAAATGTCCATGAACTCGGTCTCATCAAACAACCTGCGACCTAGAGGTTAAAAAGAAGCAGAGCAGACCTGGATGCTTGATTTCAGATTTTAAAAAGATCAAAAGAACACATGGCTGCTGGATTTCAAACCCCAGAGAAACACAAACAGAGCGTCAAACAGCTTAAACAAACATTTTTAACAGAAGTCAGATAAAGCAGAGTAAAACAACAGCAATGGATTGAGAACACCTCCACCTACCTGTGACTATCTCAGCCGTTTTACTCCTTCACGTCTGTCTGTTTCAGAAACTCCACTACTTGCACACTTCCTTCTCTTTTCACTCCTCGGCTGCTTCCACCAGTGCTTTTGAGTAGACAGGGAAGTAGGAGGAGTCCAAGCGCTCCCATTTAACTCCTCTCAGCCAATGATGAAGCGGCATTCACCTCCACCTGGCAGGTACAAGCTCTCGCCCTCCCCGTCCAATCAGAAGCACTACTGGGTTCAGTATAGCTACAAAGCAACCTGAAGGCATGTGGTGAGCCTGTGGGCCCTGTGCTCAACAACATGGCAGACAAGCAGCAGGGAGGGGGCAGGGGGCGGGGGGAATCCCACACTGGATTCCTGGAAGCTGAGTGCACTACAGACTCCTGGCTGCCCACTTTCTCACAAGGTCAAGGGTTTAGAGGATGTGACTCATTCACAATCCTGACTGACTCCACTGAAAGGAGGCGGGGTGGGGGGGTTTACAGAAAAGAGGAGGATGTGTTGCTTAAAGATGAACTTTTTTTTTTGGTTAATGAGAGCCACAGAAATCACAACCAAACCTGTGAAGTTCTGCTTCATTTCTTAAAATGAGGAATAAGGTGATTTCACATGCAGTGCAGTAAATTACAACAATTTACGACAAGTTAAATCAGCAAATTCCCATGTGAGGAGCCGCAACCATCATTTTTCTTGAAAAATGACTTTAATGATTATCAAACTAGTTGCAGATGAATTTTCCCTGTCGTTTCAGCTGTATATACAGTTTTTATTCACCATCTTAACTGAGGAAATTCTTCGTCTGTTCTCCTCCATGTTGGGGTGGCACGCTGAGGCCCTCTGGGATAAAAGCTTTGCGGTGCCACTAAAGATTTTCAGATCCACCAGAGTCACATCTCAAACAGCGAGGCCGTCTAATCCCAAACACATGATGGCTGTGATTCTTTGGCTGGAGAGAGGGACTGGCCTCATCTCACCTCAGAAATTCCCAACGACGCTACACTCGGGATTCCTGAGAATTTCGAGGTAAAGGTTAAAGTTTCATTAAGTTTCACTTTCACCTGCAGCTTTTACAGCAGCCAGAACCTGAAGTCACTTTATATTTCTTTTGTTTTCTTTCCAAACATCTGCACGTCAGCAGAAGTGGGAGACGGGAGTTTCCAGTCTCACTTTGAGGAAATCTGTCTTTTTAAGAGCTGTAATTATTAGTTCAGTAATTAATTGATCGACAGAAATGTAATCAGCAACAAAAACTCTAACAATGCTCTGGTTTCAGCTTCTCCAGTATGAGTTATCAATAACTTTTCTCAGTTTTCTATCATTAGAAACTAAAAATCTTTAGGTTTTGACATATTTGTCAGATAAAACAAGACATCTGAAGACGTCACCGTGGGCTCTGGGGAACTGTGGTGACATTTTTCACTTTTTTCTGTCATAATAATAATAATAAAAAAAACAATAACAGTAATAACAATCTCCTGTATGTCCCAGCCACATGTGTGTGCCACAGGCCAGACAACAATCTACACGGATAAATACACAAATCACAGTCCAAACAGGGACACACTCATCGCGCTCAATCTCAGATATGAAATCATCAGCACAGATCAGCGTCTGTGTTGTGACTCACTGTGTCATTAGCAAAGAGAAGCGTTCAGATCATGTGCTGAAACGGCGCCCGTGAACCAGGCGACTCCGAGTAGCGATATCTTCCATCGCAAGTACGTCAACCTGTTTATCAAGTATCTAATCTGTTCAGTCCTGCTTCTCTTTGTTTTTAACGATTCTTAAGATTCAGACTTCCTCCTGCTGCATCAGTGAAGTCCAGTGTTAGAGAGTAACTGAGTGCATTTACTCAGGTTCTGCACTTCAGTACAGTTTTGAGGTACTTTTACTTTACTTGAGTATTTCCGTTTAATGCGGCTTTCTGCTTTGGGAACCACTGGACTAAACAAGCCAACTGTCCTTAAAACAGAGCTGCAACAAACAGTTATTTTCATTATTGAACTTTCTGCTGAGTATTTACTCAGTTGATTGTTTTGTCTATAAAATATGAGTGAATTGTGAAAAAATAGCCATTTTAACTTTCCACAGCCAGAGACAGGGTCTTCATATTCCTCATGCCCGGTCCAAAAAACACTTAAAAAGCCCAAAATATTCATTTCACTCTCATGCACGACAAAGAAAAGTATCATACTCTCACATTTGAGAAGCTGGAGCCACAGACAGTAAAATACTGTAGTAATCTAATATTGTGATAAACGATCATAGAGAACGACAGGAGATCTGAATAGCTCTTCAGAGACAGAGGCAGATTTCCCTCTGCTTGGAGAACAGACTGTTGTAATAGTACATGTTGTAATGTCCACAGCCTGGATGTGACCTAAGGGGCACTCCAGATTTTACACATCAAGATCTGTTTACTGTCACAAGAAGTACCAATAAACAGCTGTACGATGTCCTCAGTGGGTCTGGACGAGCTTTCCAAATATGGAAATATCAGCAATATCTCAGCTGGAACACCACAAATTTAAAACACAGGCCTTCATCTTGTCAAAAATCCATCGTTTTTGGTTTCAGCATCATCTGGAAATGAGTGAAAATTCGGTTTGGTTGTTTACTTTAGTTACTGCTGCATCAGACAGTGATTCTGATCTGTAGTCACTGCCATTATTTCACCGAAAGGACAAGTTGTTTGTCGTTACTCGGCGAGATAAAGGTCACAGATTCACCACCGTGGCAGCATGAATGAGATAAAATAAGAACTTAAGAGTCCCAACAACGTAACAGCATCTTACCAGGGGTAAGGTCTGAAAATATCCATCTGTTCTAAGTGGATATCTCAGTGGATAAATGACAACCGTGACCTGCAGGTGGCGCTGGAGATAAAAGTCAATGGATCAGTGAAGGAAAGGATTCAGCCTGGGGGCCACTGTGGATGTGTTCATGGCAGCCCAACGGAGAGATGTTCAGATGTGTACTGCGCAGGCGCTGCCACCTGCTGCACAGCCCACGTAGTTTGCCTGTTTCTGGAGATGAAAGTGATAACAGGACGCCATAAGCCAACCTCCTCACCTGATGCAGGTAACCATACATTACTCTGACTGCAGTCCAGCTAGCTGTGATGAAACACTGCCTTTACAGTGAGCAAACTTCACACAGGTTGTCCGTCTCCTGCCAGACTATGAGACAGGTACAGCTCAGGTGTTCAGTGACTCACGAGCTTGTCTCGACACGAAGTTGAGACCTGAGGACTAATGTCCTGTCAAAGCACGTTTCCTCCTGAGATGGTTGCTCCATTTCTGCCAAGTTGTATTTCATAATGACTCACACTCACCTGAGCAGGGACAGGTGAGTTATTCAGCTGCCAGGCGGCGCAGCGATACATCAGTTAACACCTATTTTAATCGATTTAATTAAGTTACAGCCAGACTCGTATCCTTCCGCCTGGTGGTTGTCGGGCAGCGCATTAATACCTGAGCAGATGAGAAGCTGCATCAAGTGCAGCTCCGCCAATCACATAAAATAACACCAGATATATAATATAATATAATATAATATAATATAATATAATATAATATAATATAATATAATATAATATAACACCCCCCCCCCCAAAACTGTACTTACTTTCCATCTCTGTCTGTAATGTAATTTACACGTTACCCTTCAAAATAAGAGTCTCAGCCTTACCGACTTGTGGTTTTTCACAACTTTACAACACCCTGTTCATAACTGAGCACATCACAATGCTATATTTGCATATTCAGTTACCGGTTGACAGTAATTCTCTGGAAACTCATGCGTTTTTACAAAATCTTACTTTAATCCAGCAGGTGGCGCCGTGGCATTAAATTAAGTTTATATTCAGCCAATCTTGCAATGTTCCTATTGTGCCACTAGGTGGCAGACAACAGCAACTAAAAGGCTTCATGTACTGTACACTGGCCTGCCTGTCTCTGTCTGTAGCTGAAAAGCTGCACGTTGCTCAGGATGTTGCCAGTTCAGACAATGAATGGCTTGTGTTCCATGTCATTCCACACACATGGCAACCAACCTGCATACTTACATAAGTGTGTCCAGCAGCTCCACTCTTCACTGCTATATTTAGTCTGTTCAGCCACTGGAAACACTTACACAGAAGCAGATATGAGGCCATGCAGGAATGTTTTCGCAACAGCGCTTTTACAAGCCTGAAAAACATGAACAGTTAATAAAAGTTTATGATCAATCATGTCGACCCTTTAAAAGGAGCACTCCACCGATTTTGCACGAGTTTGAGTTTGAGCCCGTCACAAGGAGTGATGGAGCTCAGCCTGTGCAAACAGCAGTGCAGAGCAGTGCAGAGCAGTTCTTACCTCCACCAGCTCCCGTTTTTCTCTTCATAGCTAGGTCAGCACTTAACAGCCAAATTTAAGGGATCAAACAATTTAAAAAGAAATTAATTATCAGCTGATAAACTGTTATCAGATTTCTTAAACTCTCAAATATTGATATTGTGGGAGCTTCAAAAATCTGTCATCAGTTGGGCTTGAGTCATTTAGGTGTGTCATGACGTGTGTAGTGACTTAAAATACTTAATACTGAAATTAATTAAATTTATTAATTGTAGGTATACTCTGAATGTAAGCTAGACACTAAAAAAGTTCAAAATTTAGAACATTTTGTTTCTGTATGACAACTCCAACTTAAAGCACTGCAAAGTTTTTTCTGAAAATAACATTATGTATGTCCTCGTGCAGTATGAAAGGGGTTGTGAAAGAATATATGTGTTCACATGTGGAAATGTTTATGTCGTGTGTGTCTGTGTGTGAGGACAGTAGAGGACACTGACATCAAAGAGCAGGAGGTTGTATCCAGATAAAGACGTGGAGGACAGGCAACCGACTCACATGCAAACACATGCTCTTCTCCTGTGGGACAAGCAAAAGCAAAACGGCATTTAATTATTGGGGGGTGGGGGTGGTAGCATGTTACAGCTCCACCTGATTGGAGGAAAAGAAATGGGTGGAATCTGGATTTAATTTGAGGCACAGTTGTGAACAACCGTGACCTGATGAGCATAGAACATATGTGTTCATCTGGTGTGGATCAGGTTTTATTTGTGTTTCATTCAGTTGTTGTGTTGCACTCACTGTGGAGACCACATACCTTGCTGGTCATGTGACTCTTTATGTCTACACTCACCTTGTTAAAATGTTCTGAACAGTTGACACCTGTTTTACCGCTGCTGATGGTCTTCATCATCATCGTCATCATCAGATATGTGAAGTGTGGCAGACACGCGGCTGAAGCTCTCGCCTGCTTTGGACCATCTGACTGTGACCTTGAGCTGAAAACATCATCAAACGCTTTGCTGCCATTCTGATCATTCAGCACCACGTCCAAGTTTCTCTGTTCATGCGTCACCATTCCACATAAATGTCATTTTACTCGTGTGTCAAACAGCAACTGAGCGCAGAGCCGAGGCCCGGCAGAGACCAGGGACCCTCTCTGCTGTGTCTCCACCACCCTTCCCCTTAATACTGAGCATTTCCCCCTCCCACTCTTCTTCTTTCCTCCACACCTGAACATTTGTCCTGGTTAACTGTAACTTTAGATTAATGAATGAATGTGTGCTGAATTTCCTGTTGTTGTTGTTTTTTTTTTCTGGATACTTTTCAGCCCAATGAAAAAGGAATGGAGAGGACGGATGGAGAGGAATGCAGCGATAATTGTGTTGTGTTGAAATTATGGTTCATTGCCTGGTTTGGTGCAGTGATGACAGTGTGGTTTCGTGCTTGAACAAACAGTGTCCAGAAAGAGCTGGGGAATGTGTGAGAACAAGCGTTTTGAGTCCGTGGAATCTCTCTGACCAGCGCTCTTTTCTCTTTTTTTTCTGCCTCCACATGTCAGACATGTTTCTTTTAAAGCCAGTTTCACCTTCTTACACTGTGCATTTTGTTGCTCTCATGTCCTTGTGCTGTTAATCAACGGCAGCGTGTGTCTGTGACCTGAGTGTTAACGTCTACAGACAAACCAGAATTCCTTCAGGGTGATAATAATATTGAAGTTGAAGTCTCTGACCTGCGATGAGCAAGTTTATCCATGAAGGTCCCATCTGTACAAGAGGGAAACTTATCAGTGTATCTATATGACGGCAGTTCTCTGAATTTATTCAGGGTCATTTTAGCAGTGTTAGAGGTAGTACTCAGATCCCAGATACTTCAGGAAACGTACACAAGCATTATCTTACACACTGTTTGGCAGCTTGCTCTGTAACCGTGCGTCATATTTCACAAACTTTGCGAGTTTTGCATGTGAAATCTTAATTTGCGAAGTAACTAGTAAATATGCCTGTTAACAACATGTTAACACGGTGGAGTAAAAAGTTAAACATTTTCCTCTGAAAAGTGGAAACTTGAAAAGAAAATGTAAAAGCACAGTTACCTCAAATCTGTACGTGTGCAGTTTAGCTGTTGTTTAATTTGTTTAACTGAATGAGAGGTGCTGTATGTATTTTTCTTTTAATGGCATTTTTCATCTTTATTTGTTGCATAGAGTGGCAGAAGTTCCAGTTGTCTAAAAATAAATTTTATGTCTGAAAAAGAGATGAAAAAAAAGGAAGGTGGTTGTGAACCTAAATGTGGACAGATGTAAGTGGGACAAAGGTAAGAGGGTCTTTGAAAATGGACTGGGAGCTTTGTGGGACAAAGGTGAGGGAAACCAACGAGTTCAGCGTCAGTGGCTGAGACAAACAGATCGAAACTGGGAGTTTAACCAGTTCCCAGCATTGACCTGTGCTGCATGACCTAAAAAACTCGGTTTCCTGACCTTTCACACTATGGACGTCACTACTTGTTGGGTCCATGCAGATTAAACTGGGCCAATTTGCGCAGACAGACATAAACAAACAGTGTATCTTGTTTTGTGTTGATGTTTGTGTATTTGTCATCTGTGGGTGAAATGACAAAGTCTAAAAGTTGTCTGACTTATGAGGAATAGTTAAGGATTTTTAAATTCTGTCCCTTGTGCATGTGTGTGTTTATTTTTAACTGCACTCTGGTCACACAGGTTTAGTTTTTAGCCAGGCCAGTGAAGCGGCACTCATGATCCCAAGAGGATGGAGTTTAAACTTTGTTGATCATCAGATCAAAATGTCATTTTGTCCAACGCTTTGGTTTTCCTGAAAAAGGACATTTCCATTAACATCAAATGGGTAAATGTTACACCTGCTAAACATCAGCACATTAACGTTGTCACTGTGAGCATGTTAGCATGCTGACTTTAGCACTTAGCTCAAAAAAAAAAAAAACCAAACAAACAAACAAACAAAAAAAACCCAGAACAAACGCTGTGCTGAAAGTCTGGTTTCACAGCTGCTACAGTGGCTGTAGACTCTTAGTCTTCTTCTTCTTCTGTCCATGTAGTTAATAAAATTACAGCCCTCACACAGTGCAGCAGATGTACTGCAGTCAGAGAACATCAGTGAGCTCCTCCCCCCTAAGGTCCCTTAGATTTGCTGGGTGAGGCCTTTTAGCTGTTCCAGAGTCCAGGTTAAAGTCAAAGGGTGAAGGATCATTTGCTGTACTCGCTGTTCGGTCGTTCAGAGAGCGTTCGCTCTGCTGACGCTGTCTCAGCTTTTACACTGTGTCTTAGAACTATGGGCTTATTTTGTTTTTGCCATATTGATCATTTTATATGGAACCATGTTTTATGCTGTTTTTCTTTTGTGTGTTGTGCATTTTGCAGTATCTGTAATTGTTTCCTTACACTTTGCGCTCCTTGAAAAGAGCTATACGAATAAAATTATTATTATTGCTTATTCTTGTTGTTGTTGTTATTGTCATTATTATTTGTAGTATTAATAGTAGTTGTATCAGTATTATCAAAGATAGTATAAATCTACAGCAGCTTACCTCTAGTTGAAACAACTGAAATGCAGAATCAGTACTTGGAAGCTGAAGGCTGAATCAACTGAAATGCATTTCTCTGAAAACTTGGAGGCTGAACTGGAGAAAACTGGAGCTGGGAGTTGATGTGCATTTGCTGATGAAGGTGAAAGCTGAAACATGCTGCTGAAAGAACGGAAGTGTAATTCTGCTAAAGGTGGAAGTCAAACAAAATGCCTTGAAACTGTGAAAGTAGAGAGTCTTTGTATTAACATCAGACAGGTGAAGGAAGGAAAATGGAAAGAAACAAGTCTCAGTTGTGTGTGTGTGTCTGTGTGTGTATGTGTTTTTGTTACCTCTGTGGGACCTTTTCCAGTATGAACACAGACCTGGTTGGGACCAGTTGTCCTCACTGGGACCAAAGCCTGGTAATTGTGAGGTCCTGGTCAATGTTAGAGGGTAGGCTGACCGCAATGAATGGAAGTCAATCCAACACACACAAGGGTGTGTGTGTGTGTGTGTGTGTGTGTGTGTGTGTGTGTGTGTGTGTGTGTGTGTGTGTGTGTGTGTGAGGGAAATCTCGTCTCAGATAAACTTAAGTACTTGAACAAATACATTGCACCTTTACAGGGCGCGGACCAAACACACACACACACAGGCAGAGACAGCGTGAGACAGTGTGAGAGAGTCTGACTCAGCAAAAAGGGTAAAGACAGAAAGACATGAATGTAAGAGAGGGGTCTTGATCTGTGTGTGTGTCTTTAATAGGAGCGAGTGTGCGGTGACACGGTGGACTCTGCACAGCAGCACTTTTTTATGGTCTCCGAGTTTGTCTGGCTTTGATAAACGCTGCCACCACGGAGATGTTGTTCTCAGGCTGCTAAAATGACTGGGATCCTCTCATGTGAGGAGAGAAGCCTATGAGAGTGAAATGAACCGTCCCCAAAACAAAATCTGCTTCTCATTCCCAGATTTTCCTGTAGTTCCCATCCCCATCACCTTTTTTTTTTTCCTCTTTAAGCGTCCCCCCTCATGTCTTTGTTTTCTTCTTCCCTCTTGTCTGGGTTAGCTCTGAAGTCTGGGGTGAAGCAACAAAACAGGAGTGTGTGTTTCCCCCAACTGTTTATTGTCTTAGTGAGCCCTGTGAATAGGCAGAGACACCCATTAGGCAAGCAGCTCAGGCTTCCTATCTGTTGCGGGGTTTGGGACCAAATTAATATCACGGACATCTCAGTAGTTCGGACCTGAAATGGGACGTAAAGATATTTCAAACTCCTTACAGACACATAAAAGTGTCTTCTTTCTCTGATTTCACTCATGCAGACTCTGGCATCCCCTTTCTTCCTCCTCCTCATTAGCAGAAACTGAATGAATATTCCAATTAGGGACTGTCACATCGCTGAGCCAAAAGCATCCTCACACGCTGTCAGCTGGAAACATTTCACACAGGATGGTGACCGCTGCAGTGATTAAACAAAAGTGCATTATACAGGTAGAGCTGCTCCAGGAGCTCTGATCAGCAAAGAGTTCATCTTTTTCTGTGAGTAGTGGCTGCGGCGGTCTTAAAGGACGGGAACTCTTGTAGTGGTGGGTCTGATTATATTTACTCTTTCAGGGCTGAGAGCATGTGATTCTTTGGATGAGGTTTGAATGTTAATTCAATGAACTCTGCTTTAGTTCGACGTGTTGTGACGTGTTGTGTACCTCTGACCCCTTTCTTCCCACAACTGTAAAGCAGTTGCAAATAATGGTTTTAAATCTCATTTAGTTTGGTGGTTATTGTACTGTCTGTGTCAGAAACACACCCAGTCTTTTGCCTCTTCTGTGTCACTGTCATTTCTCATCTTCCCAGTTTGTGCAATGACCGTATGGCTTTCACAAACGAAGAGGGACGGAGGGAGGGAGGGAGAGACAGCACATTTCAACACAACATTTTCGACACTGCTGACTTTGTGTGCAGGAGGGTGCGGACACAATAAAATGAAGATCTGTATGATGTGATGCAATGAGAAAAAGCAGCCCCACAAAAAAAAAGACTGTCTCCTGAAGCATATGAAGTTTCCCAACACTGGGCCTGTGCCAGAGAAGTGTTGATTCAACTGCAGGTTTGAGGCTGCGAGTGTGTGGAGTCATTGTACTGGACTACATTTTATTGAAACACAACACGGTTATATTCCTCCTCATTTCCGGAGAACTCTTGTGATATTGTTCCAGATCTGGATGTGGATACAGTGGTGGAGTCTCTTAAGGATCCCTGGCTTAGGAATGACTTGACCTCAGGGCAGCATGTACTGTGTCTGAATTCTCAGATTTATAATTTTATTGTTTTAGCTTATTTAGTTGAATCCATTTTCTATGTGATATCTGTCGATATTATTATTATTATTATGTAAGAGAAAAAAATGTTTAGTCTGATGCAAATCCAATTCAAAGTCAACAAAGATGGCAATTATGAGACTAACTAAGTAACGAAAGTTTCTCGTTATTATAAAATACTTGGTCAAAATTAAAAGATACTTTGTGAGATAGTAGCTCATTATTATGAGGTAGGATTTCATAAAAAGGACTCAACATCTCACAATTATAAGATTTCTTTTTTTTTTTTTTTTAGGATAAAGTCAAAAGAGAGTAATTATGTCATTATCTGGGTCCAGGCCCAGTCCACAAAGCACCGAAGTCCTACAGCACCTCCCACAGGTGGTGAGCCCATGAGAGCTGGTGCTGTCCGGAGTGGGGCTCAAACTCACGACCTCCAAGAGGTGAATCCTGTGCTCTACCGACTGAGCTAACCAGGAGGCGAGAGTAAATTTAAATTTCGAGACACAGTTCTGAGATACTTGATTACTTACTACCTCATTAAAATGAGGTACGATCACCATTTTGTGATAATCACATGATGATGAAATACTTTTAATAATTGTTAAATAGTAACTCAACATGACATTTCTCATAAGTATGATATACAAATCCAAATGATGAGATACTAGGTCATTAGTGCCTCATAATTATGAATTTGCGTCTCAAAATCCTGTCCAGATTCTGGGCTACTGAGTTAAAACTTTCTCACAGTTATGAGATAATTAGGTTATTACGGTTTTTTTTAATGTTAAACGCAGTGAAATGAGACTTAAGGACTCTCCCACCATTATGAGAAACTTTCACATCTCTGAAACGCTTGTCTCATAATGAGACATAATTTTAAACTCAGTATAATTATAACATTTTTCATTAACGGACATTTGAGGTGTTTTTTGTTTTTGTTTTTATTTATTTTATTTTTTTTCACGCCGGTAACTGAGTGACTGTTAAACTTAGCTAGAAAAAAAGTTACTAGCTGCGCGCGCCTCGCTCTTCCACGCTCAGATTCCTCCACTGCCGTGCGCTGTACGCATGCGCGGGAGAGGCAGTCGCCCGCACATCCAGGAGTTGTAGGGTGCGTGCGCCTCTCTGCGCTGCTGCTGGTCAACGTGGAGCAGTTATCACGACCAAGGACACCGGAGAGACGCTCACCCCGCCGAACCGAGCCTCCAGCGCACCTCCGGCCGACCCGCCGAATAACCGCGGTGAGTGAACGAGTGAACAAGGGGGGCGGCACGGTCCCGGCGCCGTGTCGAGACAAAGAGGCGGCGGTTGAATAAAACGGCTCTGTTTCTCCCCTCTTCACATCTCCGTGATTCAAACGGCCAAGTTAGCTTGGTTTGCTCCTCTGTTAGCGCTGCGCGTGCCCCCCACCCCCAGCTTATCCTCGTCTGCTTCCGCTGTCGTTTTATTATCACGGGGCGCACAGGATTAAAAACACCCGGCTTCATAGGGCAGTTTCGAACCGACGTGGTTTCATTCACCGCGGCGTGATGCTGGCGCTATTTTTACACTCACATGTGGAGCGAGTGAGTGAGGGTGCCCGCGTCAGACCAGGCTGCTGCTGCTGCTGTTGGAGAGCGGGTCCGTGGGGTCAGGCATGTTAAAGGGCCCCCCATGTCATTCTGTGGTGGTTTTGTGCCTCTTTGTTGTTCAGCATCACTGTCTCCTAATGTTCATTGTAGGTGTTATACGTCTCTTTCTCATCATTTTTTAAAACTTTTTGTTTTTTTTGGATTGACTTTCCAACAAAAGAAAATAAAACGAATCAACCCCTTGACCTGACTCTTTGGGCCCTTGGGTTTCCCCCCGGGATGCCCACTCAGTGATCCATCCGTGGCTCCGGGTTGTCAGTGTGGTCGACACAGAGAGGAGAGCGGGTGATGTTGAGCCACAGATGTGACTTCCAGTGGGTGCAGCAGTGCGTTTGACCGCGGGCTAATGTGCACTGAGCTGCATGACTTTCACATGCCGGCTTTTTGAGGGCCAGGGCTCAATGGAAGGATCACACGTCAGTCACACGTGCTGCTGCCCATGCAGTCCCCATTGTCATAAAACAACCAGAGCTGCCTGTTGTTTATTAATAAACATGTAACCAGGGGATATTCTCTAAACGTGGTGCTGAAAGTAAGTGAATGCTGTGTCATTTGCCAGCTGCCGTGGCAGGGTGACCTGTAGAAAGACAAGTACAGGACCTGGTGTCATGTTCAAGTTTCCTTTGGTCAGTGCATGAACGTAGCAGCTTCAGGGGTGTTGTGGTCTGAAATCTGGCCTCTCTGGAGGAGTCACAGTTGAATATTTCCCTCTGGCTGTCAGTAAAACATAATTTCTAAAATGGCAGAGAAGATAAATCAGTGTGTAAAAGACAGTTTTTTTTAGACTTTTACGATTCATTTATTGAAGAGTTTCAGACCCGAGTCTCTCACGCAATAAAAGGATTTTAAAAAGGTCCAATTTACTTGCTTCATTGTGCTTGTTGCAACACTTTAACTACACATTTCTGCTCACATGAATTGGTTCAGTCAGGTTATTGGTGGTGCTCCAAAACTCTAGTTGTTATTGCTATTTGTTGCTTTCATCCTCAGGACCAGTTCTGGCAGTCATAGCTGTACTCACCAGTACCTCCTTGTGCAATCTTTATTGTTAAACCTAAGCTTTAGTGATACGACTTGTCACTGATGAGGAAATGCAAAGATATGTTCAAATGCTGCACCTTCAAAAGAGCTCGGTCAACACGGCTGCGTTCCCTGCCCACTGCTATTTGACCAGTGGATGGCAGGTGTCCAAGTCTGAGCAGTAGTGTGAACTGTGCTGTGTGGAATTCATGAGCGGACAATCATGACATTGTAATTTAAGACATCACCTGGACACGTGTTTGACATTTTAGGTGCATCAGTGAGCGTGTAAAGAGGTGGTTTGTAAATTTTTGAGTAAATGTAAGAGACCTGTCAGAAAATATAGCCAATAAATGAGAAATGTTCCGTTTTAGTAAAAGGGAAGGAGAATGAGTCGTGTGTTTTGCTGTTCTTTTATTACTGTCTGTGTGTGTGTGTGAAAGGAAGCGTGTTACTGATTAACAAGGAATGCCATAAACAGAACCAGATGTGAGGTGAGTGTCTTCATCTCTTAGTCTCCAGTCCTCAGTCATTCGTAGGTATCTGAATCCCAAAGATAACCATCCACATTTCACCATTTCACAGACTGATTGGACCGAACAAGCTGTTTGAAAGTGTCAACTCATGTTTTAAGAAATATCAACGGGCATTTTTCTCAGTTTTCTGACATTTTGTCAAGTAATCCAGATGACAAATGTGCACAGGCACACTCGCACAAGCTTCTTGGATCCACAAGTTCTTCACGCGGCCACAAGGCAAAACTAACATCTGCAATTTACTCAACTCATGATGACTCTGTAAAAACCACACTCACTCACTCACTCATGGAAAGAATGAAAAGTACCCCTGCTAGCCCCCTGTTCCTTCCCTTTCCCTTCGTCACAAGTTTTCAGTGTTTGGCTTCCTGTCTTTCTTGTGCAGTATTTGGACAATTTGGGAAATCCAGCAGACCAAACCAACAGACGGACAGACAAACAGACACGAGCCATCTTTAATCACAGCTGTGACAGTGTTTGTCCTGGAGTTTCACCCTCCAGTGATTGGATCAGTGAGTTATCACAGAAGAAGTGTCAGCTGCACAGGATAAACTTCACTTCTGCATTTTTTTTGTAAAATGTTGTAACAGCTGCTTGAAGCTATTAGATGTTGTTTAAAGGATTTCAGGTAACTCCAGCCGCTCCACACACTCTGGAAAAGGGAGCGTTTGTTACTGTAGAATGAATGGCCTCATTGAGAGCTCCTTCAGGAGTTGTCCTGCTTTACTGGTACCCACACACACACTCACACACAGACAGACACCTAACTACGCTCCAGCACAGAGCCGTGAGACCTCAGGGGACGTGGCAGCATAAAGCCATTCCCCCTGGTGAAACCTGCTTCCTGTTAAGAGCAGGCTCCAAACTGCATCTCACATTTTAACTGGTCCAGCTGATGGTGGTTCTGTTGCAGAGGTTTCTAACTCATGCTGTGCTCCTTGGACATGAATTCCTAAACTGGACATTTTTGAAGCACAGCATGCCCACATGGTTTTGATGCTGTTGCCAGTGGTTGTATTTGTATTCATTGTTTGTTGTATGTTTCACTTTCGGTGAGAAAAGCCTTTTTGGACGAGGACTAACCAGTGTGAATGCAACGCATTCACGAATAACAAGTTTGGCTGGAGTCCCTGGAGTGTGAAATAAAACAAAAGAGCAGCACAGAGCTGCTTGCGTTAGACTTCATGGTGATATCGTACCTGCTATTGTAAATAACAACCTATAACAAATCTTGTTGTTAACGATATATATACATCAACCTGAGAGGTCTCAAAGGCACCCGAGCAACTGTAAATTAAATGAGGAAACACGGTCCGTACAAAATAAAACTTCTCAGCGCCTTTGTGTTAAATGTCATGTTGTTTTCTTTTTCTGTTAAAGTTTCCTTGGAAGCATAAGTACATCTTGTCCTGCGAGTGCTGCTAAAATCGGATTCACCATGGCCTACCTCCCCTCCCCGTTCATTCCCCATGAGTAATGAAGAGGGCTAGTTTGTCTGTCAGCTTGGTCCCTGAATGACCTTTCTGTTGCCAGGTTCGTAGACAGCTCCTGGTCCTGAGTCAGTCCCAGACAAGGGTGCAGGTTGGTCAAACTGATGAATGGACTTCGAGCTAGGTATAAAGAAATTTCATTTCGTTTTGTACAGTTAAATCTGTATTTTGGATCGTTTCCTGTTTGATGACTGTGGTCCAGTTGAGCTGTTTCCATGAGGTTGTCCAGTTAAAGGGTAACTTAACAGTGATTCTACTTTTTTTTCCTCATTTTATTGCACTATTAACTCGTCCTTGTCCCGGTGTGTAGCGTTCATTACAGTTAGGATTACTTCGTTTCGTGTGACTCAGCTCATGTGTTTCACTGAGGACGGTGACTTTTTGAAAAACAATCGTCGTTTATTCAATGTTTATGTTTTTTAGCACCCTTTAATTAATGTCATTTCCCATAAGCCTCTTGATGTTTGCTGGCTCAGTGTGAGTCCATGGCTGAGTCGAGGGTTTGCGGTTAGTCCAGACATGTCTGGATGATAACATTAGTACCGTCTGCTGCCGCTCTTGTGGTTTTTTTTTTTTTTTTTTTTCCCCATGCTCAAAAAGTAAACTGTTAAAATCAAGAAGTTTCAGTTTCTAACAGCAGATTTGTCTTAGAAAATGGAAAGTAAACCCCAGGAACACACTTCATTTTTTCAGAAAGGCTGAAGGAGACGCCCTGGATGAGACTTTGAGTTACAGAAGCTGGTGGAGCAGAGGCTCGCCAAGAGGTGACGTCATGACTTTGGCTCTCTGCAGACTTTAAAATGAGAGTTGCAGATGTAACAGCTGAAACACTCCGGTGTGGAAGGTCAGGTGGGAAGATCGAGGGACACTGAAGCAGCAGTTTTCAGTTTCCAGGCTGCAGTGGGCATTAGGTTGCTCATTAGTGTAGCTGCATTCTAATAATGGGTTATTTGGTTGCACTGCAAGTGTAGACAGAGGCAGTGCTTATATGAGGCAAATGTTTGTTTTATTGTATTCTGGTTTGTTATGAAAAACGCATTGTGATCAGTTAAAGTTCAGGATTTGGCCTCGGGTTTCTTCTTGAGAAACCTGTAAAGCTTCTTTCAGCATCGTAACTTGAGTTATGAAAGACAGAGAGGCAGGTATTGTCTTTCTGATCTGGCAAATCTTCCTCATTCTGGTGCAACAGGACATATAAATCCAACATGGCTTGTAAAGATATTACACGGAAAGTGAAATAGACACCTGTGTTTGTGTCTTTGCCCTATTTTCTTGTGTAACCTAAAAAGAGGGTGAGTGAAAATCAGCATGAACACCAGCTCTGAAGTCGCTCCTCTAGGTACAATAGGCTGTGTAACGAAAAAACATATAGCGAGTGAATGTTTGGTGTTTATGCTTGAAAGATTACAATTAACTAATTATCCAAACATTTGCTGAGTATTTTTCTGGACTTATCGATTAACTAATCAGCTAATGGCTGCAGCCCTGGCTGTCAGTATTTACTGCTGGGAGTTAATTCTGGGCAGCTTTGAGAATTCAAATCTAAAAAAAAGTACCAATTCAAAAAGTGCATTTCGGGTTTAAAGTCTGGGCCTCGTCCTGAGTGCCTGATGTTCCGCACTCTGCTGGTTCAGTCAGCAGTGATGTGTAGGTTATACCGTGTGTGGGGCTTGTTCTCGTCGGTAGATGCTCTCTGAACAGAGATTTGATCAGTAGCACATTAAGTTCTGTGTTTGTTTTCTTCTCTGACTGTGGCTGCAGTGTAACAGATCAAAGGTTTTGCTGAGCACAGCTTCAGTGACAGCCGGAGGAAGAAGTAGATGAGCGTTTGCACAGACGTGACAATATGCATGGCTGTGCGTGAGTGAGGTCACTGGAGGATGGGCTAAGTGGCAAACAGCTCCGTGAGCAACATGAGAGGGAGGCCAGCATGGGAGTCTTTGCCAGTCTTACTCGGTGGCCCCTGAATGACCCGCTACACGTAATGTATTCTCTTCTGAGCTGATAATACATTGTGTCTGAGGTAATATGACATTTATTTGGATTTAATGGCTGCCCTCCAAAATTTCAAGGGTGGTCAGTCGTTTGTCTGGGATTTCAAAGTAAAGTTAAAATGACAAAGATTTCCCATCGAGGACAAAAAGTCCTCTGCTCTGTCTGTTGAGTAACATGAAGCTGCTGGACTGGGCTCAGCGTTGAGCGACTGTTGGAAGTTTTGTGACTCAGCTTTCTGACCAAGGACAATAAGGTTTTTGGCTGAAGAAATACAGATTCGGACATAAATCATGCACACATCACACACCGAAGGTGTTCTTTGATGTGGTTTGAAGATCCAGAGTTTTCATATTCTGCACAGGATTAAGATAAGATAAATCTTTATTGTCATTGCACAATCATACTTTGTACAAAAGTACAACGAAATTGAAGTTAAAAGTTACTTCATGAGTGATGGGGTTCATGTCGAGGTTGGTGCTGTGCATCGGCCAGCTGTGTTGCTGTGCCGCCGCTAAAAAGGAATAAACTTAATGCGAGTCTGTGGTATCTGACACCAGCAGTAGAGAAAGCAATGAGGAAGTGGAGCTGCCTGTATCTGCCTTGTTCTCATTTCTGGTTATGGTGACTGTCTCTGACGTCAAGGTCTGGCTGCATGTTGGTGCGAAGTGCTACATCCGTTTGCATTTGTTGACTGTGGTCTGATCTGGATCACTGCGTAGACAAAATGAAAGAGAAAAGCCACTTCTTTTTAGAGTGGATGAAACAGAAGGAGGAATAACCTTTGGTTGTTTGAGGGGGGCCTGCCTGTTTCACCTGCTCCCCTGCCCTCCCTGTGCTGTGGACTCCATGGACTGTTTTTGCCAGCTTACCTGCCCCTGCCTGCCTCCATGGTTGTTTATTGTTGTCAAGAGTTTGCACTTCATTAGGAACGTGAGTCAAAAATTTAATTTGGTTACACGAGTTAAGGCCTCTAATTCTGGTGAATCACGTCCCTCTTTTCTGACATTGCATCAGCCCTTTAGGGCCAGATTTGTGGGAACTGAGGCAAACGTTTCACGGGCATCATGACTGTGTCATGGGTCTGCAGTATTTCATCGTGGGTGTCAGTTGTCAGTTGTTGTGTGGGTCGATTGGTGAGTGCACGTGAGCAGAGGAGTTCATGTCTACCTGTGTATAAGGTCGAATTATTTTTATGCAGGTAAAACTGGACAGTGTTGGTCTGAATGTCATGGCTTCCTTTTTTGGGAGTTGTGGCATGTGCACATTTCACAGTTTTAGTGTGTGTAGTAATGTAACCCGTCTGCTAAGCACATAGCATGTGCCGCATGTTTTTATCTCTGCTTACTAGTGTTCTTCCTGATCTTCTGTAATCTGGACAGCAGTCTTGATTAATTTTCATGTTTTAGAGAGGTGTTAATTCAGCTGTGCGATCATTTAGGTTTATCCGCTCGGGTTTCATTTATGCGCAAATAGAAAATCTATGGAATTTACAAGCAGAGGAAAGCCAGCCGCGTTGCCTGTCAAACACCAGGCTGTAAGTTAGTTATATAATTAGCAGCTGACGCGAGTTTTCCCCACACAAGGTCAGCATTGAATTGTTTTGTTTAAATGTAGATATAGGTCAGTAAAATCTGCGCCGCTGCATCACTGACTGATCAGTGAGTTGTTTTAATGAAGATTATAGAGCCACAGATCTGTGTGTGTGTGTGTGTGTGTGTGTGTGTGTGTGTGTTTATGTTTATGTTTGTGCTTCTCCAAGACATCCCAAGACTGAAACCAGCGTTTGTCACACAACTTTGCTTTTAACGTGTTTTATTTTTGTCTACATGCATATTTTATATGTGTGTCTCAAACAGGGATATGTGTTAGTCGTTGAAACTGGTAATTAAACAAGTAATAAAAAGGGCTGCAGACAGAAGCGAGAGCCATACGGGTTTAAATACATGTAATGAGCACCAACAGCACCAGCTGTCCGAGCGCTGTGCGACCACCGAGACGAGTTAACCAGTTACTGTAACAAGCTGATGGTGTAATGATTGGTGGAGCATGGTTGTTTACAGCCTGGTCCCGACTAAATGCCATGTACAGCAGCGTGACACCTGGCTGTTCATTAGTTAATACAAGGACAAACTGTTTTTCACACATTAATGAGTAATTTTAAATGTCCAGTATTTGGCTTTAGAGTATAAGTATACAGTTTTGGTGTGAAGTCCCTGTGTAGAGTACAGACTTGTATCTGAGTCAGTTTAAGGCCCAAACAGTAGCAGAGCACACCATAAATAGCCCGGTTATGTGTGGCCTGAATGGAAAAGAGGACGTTCAGTTGGATGCATTCGATGAGGAAGCCCAGGGATTTTTGAACTGTAAGTGTTCGTCACTGAAATATTGAATCAAATTCTGCACTTGGTTTGGGTTCGGTTTGGTTACCAGCTGCTTGGAGGAGCCTGGCTGAGCTGTGAGTCAGTCGGAGGTCTCCGGCGGCTCTTTGTGTTATTTTTACATTCAGTTTGCACACGGCCGTTTATTTTTAGTTGAGTTCTGCCACCGACGAACTCGCGCAAACTCGATTGACCTTCAACCAAATTTCCTGGCAGCGTGTTTCTGCATGATTAGAATTTTTTTTCGATAAGTGTGATCATATCGCTGAGTTTCTCTTTCATTGCAATAAAAGAACTGGTTCATCAGGCTCCTGTCTAATGTGCACTCTCAGGCTGTTTCTTTTAATTTGACCTTAAGGCTTTAAGGACACCGGTGCTGTTACATAATGTTGAGGCCTATCTTGTAAAATGGCCGAGAGCTGATTACTAATGAACACATACACAATGGACAGAGCGGGAGAAACAGAGGGGGGTCGGTAGGACAGTGGATCCAGTCCTGAGTAGAGCTGCAACGATTAGTCAATGCACAGGAAATTGATCCTGCTGCGATTTAAGAATTTATCACAAACATTAGTGTTTTCCTTACTTCTTGTTTTTCTGTGTCAGTCTCCTCCACCACTCCACACCTGTCCTCCCTCGCATCTTACGCATCCCTCTTTTCCAGCATATCTCATTTTACAGCTGGCAAGAGAAGGAAAGCATGTGTTTATCTCTTTCGCCTGCCATCTTTGTTGATTTTAACCAGCTCTCTCCTCTGTTCCCCCGCAGGTTTTGAGTCCTGATCCCAGTTCAGCTGGTCCAGTCCTCTCCAGTCCTCTGAAGCTCAGCTGTCCTCCAGCAGTGGCATTTGACTCCTTTTTTCTTCTTCATTGTCCTCCTCTTCTTCCTCGTGGTTAGACATGCCTCCAGCCGTTGGTGGGCCTGTGGGGTACACCCCTCCTGAAGGTGGCTGGGGCTGGGCAGTGGTGGTGGGGGCCTTCATCTCCATTGGCTTCTCCTATGCCTTCCCCAAATCCATCACAGTGTTCTTCAAAGACATAGAGGTCATCTTCGACGCCACACCCAGTCAGGTGTCCTGGATCTCCTCCATCATGCTGGCCGTTATGTATGCCGGAGGTGAGTGACGTGCGTGTGTTTGAATATGTTTTTTGTGTGGTATTGTTATATTCATATTATCGGCTGATAATGCAGAAAAATATCAGTCGGGACTCACCACTGTCGGCCGGGAGCAGCAGCCTTCCCGTTTTGCTCTGATCCAGTCATCTGGCTCAGGTCCTTACACCTGAAAAAATCTCATCACGATTTCCTAAAGCCCAAGTTAACGTCACGAAATTGCTTGTTTCAAATATTTTATCATATAAAACAAAGAAAAGCAACAAATCTTCAAGTTTGAGAATCTGAAACTTAGCACTGTTTGGCATTTAGGCTTGAAAAATGACTCAAGCATTTATTTGATTTTTAAAATAGTTTAATATCTTAGCTGAATATCTTTCTTGCAAGCGACTTATTGATTAATCCACTAATTATTTCAGCTTTAATTAGCATTACAGATGGACCTTTGACGTTTCCCTCCCTGAGGGTGATCAGCAGTTTTTATGCCTCTAACCCTGAAATCTTTTACGCAAACAGTCAAAATGTCTGAGGAGTGTCTTTAAAAACCATGACAGCTGAACATCATGACAAATATTCAAAAGATTAAGCAGTGTGCTCTTAATAACTGATATTTGCATATTCTCGGTCTATGGAACATATGTGAAACACACATCTGAAGCCTGTCAGCAGACGGTCTCAGTATCATGGTTTCTACAATCTTTGTGACACCAAAACAACCTCAATGACCGTACAGCTAGTAGCATAATAATAACACAAGGGGGGTAAAGTTAAAGCTAACTAGGTTAAGATGAAGCTAAAGTTAAGTTTAGGCATCTTATCAGTCTTCAAAGAATTTAGAGTTTATCACAGTGGATTGTTCTCACTGGGAACTGATCTGCTTAAATCTGAGATGGTTGCTCAGGTGAAGGTGAAGGTTGTGACACCTCCTTGCCTTGAAGGTGAAATGGGAAAGTCCTTAGTTTTTCTCTATTCAAAACACAACTGCTAGACGATGGTGTGTTGATATTTGAGCATGACTCATGGGCTGCTTGTGAGGCTTTTACATTCATTTTACACCCTTCGCTTAAGCAAAATAAAAACAGATGAGACTTTTTTATTTTCTCTTTACACCCCCCGCCCCCCACCCCCCCACACGCTTGAGAGACTCATTCACAGCTTTTCTCACAGCTTAAATAACACTTGCTGCTAAAAAGAGGGCAGGGAACGAGGTGAGAAATGGAGACTGTGTAGTTCTTGGAAGCATTTTCTGGTTCTGTTTTATATTGTCGTAAACTGAACGTTGTTGGGTTTGGACTGTTGGTTGACGGTCACCTTGGCCCCTGGGAAATTTTATGAAACTCCACAAATAAATGATTAATCTGCATATTTATCAATAATTAGTATAATTAAGGGAATGTGATTAGGGCCATGAATGTCTGTGTAAGATCTGTATAAGATCCAATCCATCCAATTGTTGCTGAGAGATTTCAGTCTGGGGCAAAGTGGTGGAGCCTGAATTTAATAACCGAGATAAATTAAATCTGAGTTGCACTTGGTGACCCTTTTATTTGCCCCGCTGCAGCAGTGACCTTCCCATTTACACATGAAGGCAGGTTTTGAGAAAGACTGATCCAGTTTCAGGTCAGGTCTGGTTTCAGATCAGGTATCTCTCACTGTCTAAGAACACAAAGCCAGTTCTTTACTCATTCTTTCCTCGCTCTGTCTCCAGCAGTGTATTTAACCGGCAGACCCTGCTTGTTGGACACCATCATCTCACTTTGTCTCTGTGTTTTTCTGTGTTTTCTCAGTTCAAATCTCTGTATCTAAATATGGTATTTGTTCCTTCCACTTACTCCTTCATCCTCTCCAGAGCTGCGTGCCACCCTGCAGTCGTATTCAGTCGGTTTATGCATTTAGCAGAGGAAGCTGCCGAGGGAGGAATGGAGGGGAGGAGTGAAGTTGCATAAGAGGAGCCAGATGTTGTTTTTAAATTTTCTTCTTGTTTCACAGTTCAGCCTTAACAAGCATTATGCCTGCTTGCGCTGCAGTACAAGTGAACTTTTCTGCAGAACTTACCGGCCAAACCGGGGCATAAATTACCGTTACCATATTACTCACTCACACATGCGCTGACTTGCACAGTGGTTAAAAAAAAACCAAACAAACCCACGCACGTATTGTAATTAATGGTGTCTGTAACAGCTAACTAATGGCATTTAGTTAATGCACGCGTCACTTAATCTCAGGGCAGAAAACATGCAGCTACAAGAAGAAGCTGGCAGTGTAGGAACAACACTAGAGCAATACAAAGATTTAAAAAAATAAAAAATTCAACAGTGCTGAGTCAGGACAGCCACACACCTACGTCAGTCATGAATGCTTCCTTCTAGCCTGTGTATAAAGATAACAAAGGGCAGCTGTGTCACAGATATGTTGGAAAAGTTAAATGTTCTACAATATGAGATTAAAAGGCCCCATATCTTTGTACATTGTGTGAGAGACAGTCAGTGTATATAGTGGAGTTTTTAGAACTTTTTAGCTGAAAGCCGGTGCTTCTGGTCTGTGAGATCAGTGAGAGTGAACCAGAACTGTAGATTTATGGACCAGATCCAAACAGTGAGCTGAAACTGGCTGTAAAGCTCCAGGAAGCTGAGCGGAGCTGCAGAGTCCGGTGATAATTCTCTGAAGGTTCGTCCCTTTGACATTGTTCAATGGTTTTCACATTGTCATTTGATATGTTACTGTTGTACGTTATTGGCTGAAGGCTCTATAGCCTCATGTTTTCAGTGCAGTCAGAATTACACAAGTTTGTGAGGAGGATCTACTGTGTGGGGTGATGTTAATGCCTTCATGCCTGTGAGGTTTAAGTGGTCATTCATGCTAAGTTGGAAAGTATTTCACTGCCTTTTAGCTTTAGAAAACACACACATATATTTATATAATGCTTGGTAACAGGACTTCATCAGTTACCCAACAGAAGCTGAGTGAGTGTGTAAAGTAGGGACCGTGTTATGTCTTCTAATCACGCCTCATGTAATTTATTTCCTGGTTAGTTTTAGGAATAAAGATATTTCAGAGTTGTGGTGACTCTGTAAAATTACACTCGCTCATTCGTCTGTGGAAGGAATGAAAAGTAGCCCTTTCTAACCCCTTCTTCCTTCCTTCTCTTCCCCCTCGATATAAGTTTTCGATGAGTGGCTTAAGTGTCCCGTCTTTCTTGTGCAGTATTTAGGGAATTTGGGAAATCCAGCAGGCCAAGCGGACAGACACAAATCATCTTTAATGGCAGCTGTGACAGTGTTTCCTCTGGAGTTTAACCCTCCAGTGGTTGGGTCAGTGAGATGTCACAGAAAAAGTGTAAACCACAGAGGATAAACTTGGCCACCTTCATATTTATTGTGAAAAACTGTAACATTTCAGCTGCTTACACTAGTATTTGTCATCTAAGCGATTTCAGGTAACTCCGTCCTCTCTACACACTTTGGTAAAGGGAGCGTTTTTAACATAGACCGAGTCCTGATAGATGGTTCCGCTGTTTGAACTTGGTGAGTTCAGGTGCCTCATTTTACTCTCAACCTTTTATTCAACTCAGCTGTGAGGATACATGGTAAACTGGCTCTCTCCAAACTAAATTAATTTCTTTTTTTTTTTGGTAATCTACAGTCACACTGACTCGGCTGCTTTATCGACTGGAACGTTTTTCTCAGGGGAACTCTCTGAATTGGCAATATGCACTAGTTTGGGAAAGATAAACAGAGGGCTCCTCCACAGCTCAGTAGCTCCCAGAGTGAATAAGGTTGCTTCAGTACAAAAGCAGTAAACCAGTAATCATGCCAAGTGCCTGACTCAAGTTTATCTTTTCAAGAGCCTGCCTGTAGCGGGGTTAGATTTGGCGTGTTACAGATTTTAAAATATGTTCTGTGTGATAGCTTTCTGTGAAGGATACTCAGTCTTAATGTTTTATTTGGACATGCTGTTGTTACATTTGGAAGGGATAAATACTGGTAACTGGTAAACCTTTTCCATGAGAGGAGGTTCATGGATTCATCATCACTTTGTAATGAAGTGACGGTCCGTTTCACTGTGTTTAGGGGCAGAGTCATACCTGCCATTTTCCAACTTGGCAACTTTTGGACAAAATATAGATCTTTATCCTCTTTTCCACAAAGAACCTGGCTCCAGTGTTGGTTTGTTGACCGTATTTCCTACAGCAAAAATTTCTGTGACTAATGTTGTGGTTGATCCATACCAGGTTTAAACACAATGTAGACACGGAATTCAGACCGTTACAGTGACCTGGAACAAAAAAGCATCTGAAAAACATCAACTCGGATTCAGCAGAGCTGGAAACACTGTAACGTGTAACTCAAGTTAAGCAGTTCGGGAAAAGCTGTACAAGAGGATTATAAAATGTTATTGGCCCGTCACTTGCTCCTAATTTGCCTAATCCTCTAGTCTTTTGCGGTGTGGTGGAATTACAAACACAAACATGTGCCTTTATTTTGTTGTTGTTCTGATTTCAGGCGCTTACGTTGGATGAAAGACCCTTGATTGCGTCACGTAGCAGCACCGGTCACAGCCTCACCGAGTGGGAGAGCTGATGTCTGACTTCTCTGACTTTTCTTGTGATCTGTGGGATTTCTCCGTTCTTCGTGTGTGTGGGAGTGAAAAGAGCCTGTGTCTGAAGAAAGACAGATGTGTGTGTGTGTGTGTGTGTGAGAGAGTGAGAGTGAGTTTGTGCATGAGTGAACACCAGCTTGTTTTAATGCAATAAGTATTCGGGGTTACAGGATACTGATATGATTAAGCATGGCCCGGAGAGGGAGAATTTAGATTTATGCCAATCAAAGCAAATGAATGAAAACACACTTACATTAAATTACTGTCACAGTTGTCCCACACTCTATACTCTGACCCCTCGTGTATGTAAATAGGGAGAACGAAACTCCACTCAACGTATTTCAGTCCACAAAATCACTTTTTAACTAATTTACACAACCAAAAACAGATTATTAGAAACTTCTTAAGGGGCTGGAGCCAGGAAATGTTACCTTAGCTTAGCTTAGCATAAAGACTGGCAACAGGTGGAGGCAAATTTAGCTAACGACAAATCTAAAGCTCAACTATTTCTTGGCTGGGAGCAGTTACTGTAAGAAGTAGTTTGCCACGGAGCGCCGCCATCGTTTGGGGGTTTAGACGCTGACCATGAAACAAGGCATCACCAGTTTGAGTCTGGCCGTTGATCTCTGTTGCAACGTCTCTGCCTCATTTCCTGTCACCTCTCCACTACTCCTTATACTAAAGGCTTAAACATGCTCAAAAAATACTTGGAAAAACAACAACAACAGCAAAACATCAGGTTAATTTTTGTACAGATTAAACAAACCAGGCACAAGATGCTTATTGAAGAACTTCAGAGTTGCTGGTAGGCAGATTTCGGAACCTTTGGACAGAGCCAGACTAGCCCTTTTCCTCTGTTTCCAGTCTTTATGCTAAGATAAGCTAACCTGTCTCCTGGCTCCGACCTTATATTGACCATATAGATATGAGTGGTATGGATCTTCTCCTCAAACTCTGTTTAAGAAAGCCAATAAGAAAATTTCCCAACGGTCAAACTTGTCCTTTAAAGGTTGGGTGCAGATGGTAGACGTTGGCCTGTGAGTGATGTGACTGTTGAAGAAATGTGATGCAATCTCAGCAAATCCAATCAGCTGTTTCCCTTATCTCGCTTCTATTCTGTTTCTAGTGGGGCTGAGTCATCAACGCCAGCTGCTCCCCTCCCTCATACACTTCAGATGGCCCCTAAATCTGAACATGAACATTTGCTCTGTAACGAATGGCTTAATGAGACTGTTTTATATAATGAAACCTGCATTAGACAAAGGAATGGCTCGTCACAGCTGGGTTCACTCCCGACATGCGCTCGCTCACTTGTTGGGTGCTCCGTCAGCATAAAGCTGAGGACGTCTTTCCTCAGTGTTCTTCCTTTCACAGAGAGAGAAAGAGAGCAAATGATGGAGAGAGGGGGTAGAATGAATCGTTTATATAATATCTCTGAGAACACTGCTCACTGCCCTCTTTGTGTTTTGCCAGACAGCAAGAAAGACTGTCACTACCGATTTGTTTATGTGTGCGTGAGTGTTGAGTGGATGCAGATTCATTCCTGTCCCTGTACAGGTCCAGTTTTGTTTGCAGTGGAGCTGCAGTGAACTCTGAAGTGTGTTCGGTGTGTTTTAGTGGAACCGCAAGTCCTGTTGAGACCACAGCATAGAAACCCACCGCCCCGAACAATGGCAGTCCACCAACGTGGGCTTTGTGCCAGGCCGTCAGACTCTTAGTGACAGACCACAGAGAAATGAGGTGTCCCCGGAGAGGTATTTAGTGCGTGCGTGAGTGAATGCTCGTGCATCCAGAGCGCCCCTGGGCCTTTATGGTCAGCTGCCAAGTCTCAAGGGCAAATCCACCATAGTCTGTGTGAAGGTGGTGAGGAAATGGATGCCGGGTACAGGACTGTATTAGACTGCGTTAGTTTTAGCTGGGTGTTCCTAATACCTAAAACATTTACTGAATAGAGATCTTTAGCATCTTTTCTAAAAAATACACTTCTCATTTTTTCATCAGTTATCAAAATAGCTGCATGATCGATTAATCAACTCCGTAGTTCCAGCTTTTCATGTAGTGTTCATCTCACTCTTTCTGTCCTCCTGCCCTTTCATGCGCAACAGTCGCGCACAGAGCCGCTGTATAGATTCTGCGGGCCTTTACTTTGTATTCACATCCAGCAGAGCCAGTGTCAGGCCGGATCCATGTGAAGGCTCATTCATGGGGAGGCTGGCACGCAAGCTGAGGCACGTGGACGTCATCACTCCTCCTCCTCCTCTTCTCTCTCCTCCTGTCTTTTTTTTCCCATGTGTGTTTGTTTTGTATTGTCGTGTACATACTAGGACAACAGAATAAGTGTGTTGTTTGTTTATTTTGATTATATGTGTACGTTGTTGTCCTGACATGTTAAAGTTTAAGAAACAAAAAACAAACAAGAAAACAGACAGTTCATCCAGTTAGGTGCTGTTTTTTTCCATTATCAGTTAATCTATTGATTTATCTATTTTTCAGATTAATTGATTTGTTTAGTTAGTGTATAATTGTGGAAAAGCCCATCAGAGTTTCTCAATTTTCTGTTGATTGACTAATCGATTAGTCATTTTAGACTCATCACCACAACACTGCTGTGGTCTTAGCTCTCTCCATGCTTTGTACCCTTCACCCCTCTCTTCTCTCCTTCTCTTCTTGCTGTCCTCGTCTTACCTCTCTGTGTTCAGAACATTTCAGTAAAATGCTGAGCAGTACCCTGCACTGCCTGCCTCCCTCCTCCTCACCCACAGATACTCTCCTTCCTCTTCCTTCCCTCCTTTTTTGCTCTGTAACCTCCATGCAGCCAAAGCCGTTACACAATCAGTCCTTGTTCCTCTTTTATTTTTGCCATCATAGCACCACCTGTTGGTGAACATTAAAAATGGTTGGGTGATGTAACAGTACTGTATTTGTAGTAATAACAGGATTAGTGCAGCTTAATAGACTCCTGTGTCTTTGTCAGTATATACAGTTTTCACACACACACACACACATATATATACATCTAGTATTTAATTAAGTTAATTAACTGCAGATTATAAGTTTTTTTAATTTATCAATTCATTGTTTGTTCATTAAAATTATGTAAAACCAAGGTGATGTCCTCAAATGTCTTGTTTTGTCCTAAAGATATGAAGTTTATTTATCGCATAATACAAACGAGTAAATTATACTCCCACTGTAAAAGCTTAAACTTGGGAATCTAAGCTGCAACTAATGATTATCATTATCAATTAATCTGTTGATCATTTTTGACCATTGTTTATTTCATTAGTGTTTAAAGTTTCTTAAAATTGTTAAACATGGTGAACACGATTTCTCAGAGCCGCATGGGACATACAGATGTCTTATTATGTCCAACAGCCCAAATATATTGAGATTACAGTGATAAATGACAAAGAAATTCATCAAATCTTCACATCAGTGAAGGTGCAGCCAGAGAAAATTTGGCACTTCTGCTTTAAAAAAATAACCCAAACCACAAATTAATTGTTGTAATAGGCAGCTTTTTGGCATTTTTCACTATTTCTCACTTGTTCACTAATTTATCAGTTCTTCTTCTCGCCTTTCTCTTCATTCTCTCCAGGTCCAATCAGCAGTATCCTTGTGAACAAATTTGGGAGTCGGCCAATCATCATAGTCGGTGGCTGTCTGGCAGGGTCGGGACTGGTCGCGGCCTCCTTTTGCAACACTGTGGAACAGCTCTACTTCTTCATAGGAGTAGTGGGAGGTCAGTATTTTACCCACTTCAACATAAATGTTCCCTTTGACATTGATCTAGAGTTTAAGTGGCCATGTAGTTGTCACTTTTCCAGCACCTGTGTTTGGAAAAACAAAAGTTTTTGAAGACGAGAAACACTTTGTGAGAATGATCCTGTTTGGAAGACATTTAGTGGGTTTTGGCTCTTCGACAGACCAAAGATTCGGTCCCTGCCCGGTTTGTGCTTTAAAGATGTCAGGAGACAATTTCCACCCTGTGTCAGAATTTATCTGCTCTGTGGCAGCAAAACATTTAATATGAGCCACAGGAACTTGACTTAACAACTTTGAGGCTACAAAGAAGGCATCCAAAACTCTTCTAGAGGCTCTTTTCTCAGTCAGCCTCTTACAAGTGATGGGATCCAACATGAACACACATTTTTTGGCCAAAGTTGGAAAAGCTTTAGTTATTTCATGAGATATTTCCGTATGTTTTTTTTTTCCTCTGGGATTTTTGGTCACTGTTGATAAAACCATATAATCCTGATGAAGTTCTTGAGTGTTAAAGTCTTAATAAATAAAACCTAAATATGTGTTTATTGTCTGTTTGTTTGTTTTACTTTTAAAGGTTTGAATGGCTTTTACCTTGAAGTCTTCTTCTCTTTGACTTACTCTCCTTTTCTGCCCCCACTCCACCCATCTCTCCCTCCAGGTTTGGGACTGGCATTCAACTTGAATCCAGCCCTCACCATGATCGGAAAATACTTTTACAAGCGCCGGCCCATTGCTAACGGCATCGCTATGGCAGGCAGCCCCGTGTTTCTGTCCACTTTGGCTCCCCTCAACTCGTGGCTCTACGATGAGTTTGGGTGGAGAGGCAGCTTCCTCATCCTGGGCGGACTTCTGCTGAACTGCTGCGTGGCCGGGTCCCTCATGCGCCCCATCGGACCCAAACCTCAGCCCGCAAAGCCCGACTCGGAGAAGGATGATGCCAAGGCAGTGAACTCAGCGCAGCCACCGCCTAAGAAAACAGTCCTGCAGACCATCAACTCCTTCATTGACCTGACCCTGTTCAAACATCGCGGCTTCCTGTTGTACTTGATGGGCAACGTCGTGATGTTCTTCGGCCTGTTTGCTCCGCTTGTCTTCCTCTCTAATTATGCCAAGAGTAAAGACATTAGCAAAGAAAAGGCAGCCTTCCTGCTGTCAGTGCTGGCGTTCGTTGACATGTTCGCCCGGCCCTCCATGGGCCTGCTGGCTAACACCAGGTGGGTCCGGCCCAGGGTGCAGTACTTCTTTGCGGCTGCCGTCCTTTACAACGGAGTGTGTCATGTGCTGGCGCCGCTGTCAGTGGACTACACTGGCTTTGTGGTGTACTCCATCTTCTTTGGTTTCGCATTTGGCTGGCTGAGCGCGGTGTTGTTTGAGACGCTGATGGACCTGGTGGGAGCTCAGAGGTTTTCTTCAGCTGTGGGTCTAGTCACTATAGTGGAGTGTGCACCAGTGCTGTTGGGCCCACCACTAACAGGTAAGACATCCAGCATGAAGGAGGGGTTGTGTGTTTGTGGGAGGGTTTCTGCTGTGTTTCTGCTCTTTTTCAACAAAAATAATGTTTTCGTACTTCAAAACATTGATGAAATGATCATTGGAACTTAAAATCGTAAATCTTGAGTCGTCTCTGCCTCTCTTGTCCACCTTCAGGTGCTTTCTATAACCGCTACCACCACTATGACTACACATACATAACCTGCGGCATCATCCTCATGATCGGCAGTGTGTTCCTCTTTGTGGGGATGGGCATCAACTACCACCTGTTGGCGAGAGAGAGGAAAGAGGAGGAGAGAAGAGAAAGGGAGGAACCCAAGGAGGAACGCACGGCGATGTTGGCACCTCCCTCTCCATCAAAATCAGACCAGGAGGCAAGCGAGAACAACATGACGGCCGCCGTCACGCTGGATGATGTCGCCAAGATGGATGAGGACACGGTGTAGAAAATAAAAAAACGGACTTGAGAAGGACGCACACTGCATTGCACACTTTGCAGAAACACACACGAAAGTTGCAGTTACTCATTACAACCACACATTGTCTTTATAGAACACCCTTGTACACAACCCTGAAGCCATGGAAACAATTATTTTTGTCACTAAAAACTGAGACCTGCTGCTGTGACGTGAAGCTTAGCCGGCGATAAAGCTCATCAAGCAGCGTTTCACTGCGTTGATATCTCTAGTTTTGGTATTTGACGTGCCTTTGGTAAACTGAAGTCCTCCAGGAGCACACGCATTGCTTATGTACAACACCAGATAGACACACAACAGACAGAATGACTGTAAGATAAAAAATCCAGTAAACTTGTGAGGACTTAACTCTCAGGGTCTTCTTGCAAAAAGTACTTAGAGATACTGTACATTTTCCCTCTCATTCTGCACACACACTCGCGTTGCTTCACCCCTAAAGGGCTGGACATAGATTAAAAAAAGATGCTTTCATATAATTAACAGTACACTTACAGTATATTTATGCTGGGTCCAGGTTTTCATTCAGATTTATGCAGGAGAACACAAAAAAATGAATAATTCTGGAAGCCCATTACCACACAGGGAGAAGTAACATTCAGGACAACAGCAGCAATATTTATAACCTTTAGTCAAGAATATAAGGCACAAAAACTGAGAAATGTTTCGAACACGAAGATGTAGGAAAGAAAGTTGAAAACTAATGTAGGAATGTTTTCAGATGTGGTCTGAAGCTAGAAGGTTACAGTGCTAGTGACCTGTAGTGTAAAGGGTACTGTTAATTGTGTGCTTGTACATACATGTGTGTGCACTTGTGTAGTTTTGTATCATACACCCTCCAAAGGACCAGCTCATCACACATTGTTTTATCGATGAAGACGATAACGACAAAAACATTTGAACAAAAAAATGCAGTCACGTGGTCGATGGTCTACCCGCACGTTCATCTGCTGTGTAGTCAGCAGGATGAGACGACTCACAGTATTAAATTACTCCACACGCTGGTTTGTGGAGAAAAGCCACATAGATGGGTATACTGGGTCTGTGTGTCCGTGTGGGTATGCGTGTGTGCTTGGACCTGCCCAGCTGTGATGCCAAAATAGAAAGAAAAAAAAAAAATCTCTGAATCACACAAACATCCTAATTTTTCATAATTCAGGATTATAGGACCCGCGGAGCCCCGTAGTGTTATTTTTAATTGTTAATAACACATTGTAGTTTACAACTATATCAACAAAGCTGTGTGATTTCAGAAAAATCTATTTTAGCTCAATGTTTAAAGACAATCTGAGTAGTCTTTTTAATGAATTTGGGTTGCGTGTGTGTGTGTGAGCGAGGCTGTGTGTGTGTGTGTGTGTGTGTGTGTGTGTGTGTGTGTGTGTGTGTGTGTGTGTGTGTCAGCAGGCAGTTTAAACTGTAGCCAGGTTTTATCTTTTAATTTGTTTGAAATTCAGCACATCCTGCAGTTTGTCTGTAAACTGTAAACTCAGAATGTGTCATATCAGATCCACTGTTTTTTTGTTGTTTTTTTTTTAGTTTAAAATCGATCACAGATACTCAATGATTAATTGATGAGTGAGTGGGTTTACTGCCACCGTGAACTGCTGACACTGGTTAGAGAAAGTCGGGTTTGAGGACAGTTTATGTGTGTAGACTAAGGGAACAGAAGACACCCTCTTCAGCCTGAGCAAACTATCCTTATTTTCATTATGGGAAAATAAATGAAAGTTTTAAACAATTCACTGTTCAAAATTCATACTGTGATTGTTAAGAAATGAAATTAGATATTTTCACCTTGTTTTCAAAGATTTACATCCTCAGTAGGAACCACTGGGCATAGGGCTGGCTGCCACAAGCAGGGTAGAGAAGAAAATACTCAGATGGACTAACCAGTGTGATTTTTGGTCTTTTTATGGGATTTGTTGACAATAATAAAAACCCGATAAAGACCCGCTCTATCCTTTATAATCTGAAGACAGCCCTGATCAAATGAAAGATACAGATGTTTTTAAAATGGAGCCCTATTTTTTTTAAATTCCCTGATGTGCAGTCAGTTGCTCCAATGTCTCTCTCTTCACGTAGAACGATGAAGCAACAAGGCGACCGCCGGGGGAGGCAGATCGCAATTTCATTTTAAGTGGGAATATAAATGAATGTGTTGAAAAGGGTGTACTTTTACACTGTATGCTACCTTTGTTTTCTTGAGAACTGTTTTGGTAATTATACCATGACCAAATGTTAGTATTAGATTTCAAACCAACTGCTATCAAAATGTAAGTTGTCGTTTAAATGTAAATGTTACTTGTTTTGACAGAAGTCCCTGTTTGTTGTTTTAAGGTACTGTTGGTACCAAATGGGAGAATAGTTTCCCTCATTCTACCTGAAGTATTCAGCTGTCCATGTATTTGAATCTCAAGTGTAGTGGAAATCTCTGCAGACAGGCCTGCTGCCTCTGAGTCCACATCCCTCTGCTCTCAGCCCAGACTTTCTTTAAGCTACAGCAGACTGACATGCAACCACATCCTGTGTAAATAGTTTGTTGTCACCCAACAGGACAGTTTGATATACTTTAATTCAAAACTGACCTAAAACCTTCAGTTATTTTGCCTCTGAGACGGTTGAAGATGACTCTTTGAAACACTGCAACAAAACCATTTTATTGAAAAACCTGAATGTTAGAGTTTTCCAGTGCAGGGGTTCTTGAAAATGGTACTGAATTTAGTCACAGCACCTTTTTGTGTTCAGAAAAAAAAGAACAAATCAGTGTATTAAGTTTCTGGATTTTTTTCTTCTTTTAGTTCCAGTAGATGTTTTTATGTTTGTATGTGTGAAGTGTTTATATGATTGATGAATGAATGAATAAACAGTTTTTAAAACAAAACTTCTGTTGAAAAATCATTAAAGGAAATTTACATTATCAGCTGATTAAATACACAGACATAGATACATTTACCATAATTAAACTTGATAAAATCTATTACAGCAGTTTGTAGGAAATAATGATCGATCTCTGAGGGAAATATTGGTTTGCTCTCTTATCTAGAATTCAATATAAAGGGAAGCTACAGCGGTAGCTCCCAGTTAGCTTAGCTTAGCATTAACGACCTAGCGACCTGGTTGCCTAGCAACGACTCCAAGCCAATAAATAGTGGGGCACATAACTTAACAAGAAAACGCAATTGCCCACTAATTCTCACGTTACATCTTTTGGTTGATGTTGTATAAAGTGGGAAAAACGAGGTACCAGACTATTTCCTGGATAAGACCAGTTACTACCTAGTCTTCACTGGTTGCCTGGCAACTGCTCAAAGCCTAGGACGTAGTCGGGTACATAACCTTTGCTCAGATTCAACTAATGCTAGCAGGCTAGCAGGCTAGCAGGCTAGCAGGCTAGCAGGCTAGCAGGCTAGCAGGCTAGCAGGCTAGCAGGCTAGCAGGCTAG
>JBBMJY010000012.1:22874471-22913893 GCA_037833715.1 Toxotes lorentzi
CAGGACGGGCTTTGCGCAGCATGAACTCCGGAAACGGAAACCCTGGCTCTGTCCACAGTTAACGAAGTCCACCAACCAGCTCCTCTAAAGGTCTCTAATTGATACGTTACATCTTGTTTATTTAGTTCAACCAAAAATATATAGATATAAATAGAGTTTGCTTTGGGCTGTATTTTCTTCGGACAGAGTCAGGCTAGGCCTGACTGTGCTAAGCTAACCTTCTCCTGGGTGTAGCTTCTTTTCTCGTCATTTTATAAAGTTATCGTATAACTAAAGTTATCTTAAGTCACGGGCAGAGAGGCACGATCTTCTCACCAAACTCAAGAAAGAAATGTCCGTCTAATTCTTATAATAACAATTAACGTGGAAAAAAGCAAGCACTGTATAGTCGTGTTGTTCTACGGGGAGTAGGTACAAGATCAGACAGACTGGATCTGTGTGTGTGTGTGTGTGTGTGTGTGTGTGTGTGTGGTTCAGTAGTTGGAGGTGTGTGTGGTGGTGGAGTCGTTCGGCAGGGAGCCTCGGCGCTGTGAGTGCCCGCGGCAGAGCAGCAGCAGGCGGAGCTCCGGAGACACGCTGCTGGAGAAAGCTGAGTAGATCCAGGGGTTGGTGCACGAGTTCAGACTGGCCAGCAGCATCAGCAAGGTGAACACCACACCTGCACACACACACACACACACACACACACACACACACACACACACACACACACAGAGGCAGGAGGAGGTTTGTAAATGACAGAGATCAATCATATGATAATTATTATGGATTATGGGAGAGGTAAATTCCTAGAGAAGAGGGTGGCATTTTACTTTACTGATCTGTACCTGAATAATTTCATAATGGTTTTCCAGGGAATCACAAGGAAAATAGGGATTTCCTTTAAGGAACATCATTTATTATTCATTTACATGTTTTAACCTAAATTTAGGTTATTTTCCCTTTAATTACCAAATTACAGTTTTTTTTCCTTTTAGGAAAGTTTCTAGGAAACAGTTCAGAAATGATAGACCCCAGAGCTGAGAAGGGTGTAAGGGTACAGCATTCCCTTGGGTGAATAATGAAAAACAAAAAGTTGTTTCCTATTTCATTTTCCTCTGCACCAATACAAATGTAAAAAAAAAAAAAAAGTTTACAGTGTCATATAAAGTTGGTATATTTCACCGTTCTGAGGTGGGTCAGGGTCCCAGGCAGCCCAGAGCTGGACACTGAAGAACGGCGCCCAGCAGAGTGAGTAGACGAACACTATTACTAGCGTCATCCTCACTGTCTTTGACATGGCCGCTGATACCTCTCCACCACGGGCAGCGGGGGCTTTGAGTGGGGGGCAGCAGACAGCAGAGGGCGCTGCAGGGTCAGGCAGGACGTCAGGCTGCAGCTCAGCTGACAGGGCCCACAGACACAGACAGGACTTTAAAGGACCTCACTGGTGTTTTTGAGGGAATTAATCCTTTTATGTCAAACCCCAAACACTGCACTTTACATTACTTCCTACTTTTTCTGGGTTAGCTTAGCTTAACATAAAGACTGGAAAGAGGAGGAAGGCTAGCCTGACTCATTCCACCTCTAAAGCTCACAATTAACACCTGATATCTTGTTTGTTTAATCCGCTTATGGCCAGTGTCACTTGCTTGTTTAAACTGTGTGGCTCTTACCTGGATGAACAGCTGTGTAGGTGTGAATATCGCAATGTGAAGAGATGCTGCTGGATCTGAGCGGACCCAGGGGCAGGTGGTGATGGCTGGATCCAGGGTCAAAGGTGGTGTGACTAACAGGGTTGTTGTACATGAGTGGTGAAACATACAGGGAGAGACTGGACCTCCCTCTGCTGCCTCCCCCTGCTCCTCCTCCTCCTCCTCTCTGGCTGTCCCGTCTGGATGAAGGGAGGGAGGCGGGGGACAGGCGGCGCTCTGACTTCAGGTACAGATTGTTGTGGATCTCCTTGAAGATTCGCACCTGAGGCATGCAGTGATGGCGTGGTCATTTAAAATACTGATGATCCATCACATTGACTGTCAGTGGTTTTAAGAAGCATTCTTTTGTATTAGGATTAAATTCTATTGTGGTCTGGTGTGTTTCTTTCTACCTGGCAGACAGTGATGATGAGTACGGGGAGGATGAAGACAGCCAGGGTCATCCAGGTCACGTAGGCTTTAAGGCCCCAGGACTCAGCAAAGTTGCCCCAACACTCGTACACGCCTGGAGCCACTTCTGAGCGAGAGAAGATGAAAACCTGGGGCCAAAAAGGTGTGTGGAGGTAAATACAGAGCTTTGCATGCGTGTGTGTAATAAGTGTAATAGTTTAAGGACTGAAGCATTGATGCAGTTTCAGTCTTACTTTAAAATCATCACCATCACCATTTCCCATATAAACCAGCACTTCATATGGGACCATCAGACCCTACCTGAGTCGTCCTACCTGTGGCAGGCTGAGCAGCAGTGACAGCCCCCAGGCCAGCAGTATGAAGGTGTTCCAGCGCTGGGTTGCCCCACTACGGTGAGCCTGCAGTGGGCAGCAGATAGCGTAGTGACGGTCCAGCGTCATGGCCACGATCATGTAGGAGGAGGCGAACATCCCAAGGACCTGCAGGTATTTCACCAGACGACACAGAAAGTCGGGGCCGGGAAAGCGGCCCTTGGCGTCCCAAACCAGCTGAGGCAACACCTCAGAGAGGAAGAGTTGGAGGAGGAGGGGGGAGAAAGACGGGGTGAGATGCGGAGAAGGGGTGCACACAGTGTGTATGCGTGTGTGTGTGTTACCTGGAACAGAGCCACCACCAGGTCGGCCAGACAGAGGTTGAGCATGAACTGGTGCAGCGGGTTGTGGTGTCGTCTCCGCCGTAGCAACACCACCAGCACCAGCCCGTTACCGAGCAACGCCATCACCAAGATGACTGCCAGCACCACCACCTCGGCCACTGCCAGCAGGGCGTCACGCTCCCACCCTGTGACATTAGCACCTGCCGGGGTCACAGAGACCACTGACCAGTTGATGGACGGGTATGAGTCTGTTACCATGGAGACTGACATGCTGGCTAGGAGAAGAGAGGAGATAAATGCTGTGCTTAAGTACAGTTCTGAGGTACTTAATACTACTTTGTACCTGTACTGTGTACCTGTACTCTGTATTTCAGAGGGAAAAATAAAAATAATATTCAATACTAAACTGGTGGTTAGTACAAAGTACCATAAAAGGTAAATACTCAAGTAAAGTACAAATATGCTTGTTACTTTCCACCACTGCCCGTTTATTTATTGTTCGATTGTTTGTCCAATTAGTGACCGCCAATTACCAATTAGCATCTTTTCCCTGTAGTTCTCCACCGTTTTGTCAGAAACGGTCACAGGATGTTTTATGACCTCAGAGGTTATGAAACAGGAACGTTGGGCGGCTCACAGTTTGTGGATAATGACCATCTACAGGTCACTTGCTCTGGATGTGTCCACACACTCAGCCACAGCTGAAGTTAATAGGTGTGTATTTGTGGGGTCCGTGGGCACGTTAACTGTAAAACAATGAGACGTAAAACATGTTTACTGCAGTGCCTCACACACTTTTACAGTTCAACACACACACAGACGCACACAATCGCAGAGGCATGCAGAGAGGGCCCCTAATGTGGGGGAGTGCTAATGTGCAGATTCTAAGAAGGCTGTTTAAGGTTGTTTGACCAATCTCCAGTGATCAACATTACACACTAACAGTCAGGGGTTTCTCAAAAAACTGCACTGACAACAAAACCAGAAAAAGAGCAAGTGCAAAGACAATGTATATAACTGTTTATAAAGAAGATCGAACCAGCTTCACTTCAGCCGGCATCAATGCGTCAGTATTTAATCATCGTCATCACGTTTTAAGTATGTCGCGCTGATAATACTTCTGTACTTTTACTGAAGGAGGTGTGGGGATTATACTTGTAGCATAGTATTTTATGTTATTGTAGTGGCACTTTATTCAGATGTAATGTGAGTTTTCTTACAGCTACTGACAGCATCATCCGTTTATATTAGCACAAAACAGATTTTCCCGTTCACTCAGCAGTCTTTAGGTTCATTAGTCTTTTCATGAAAAATTGCTTTTTACCTCAGTTCTGCCACTAAACACAAAAAGTGGAAACATTTATACAGTAAATGAAGATTGTCCTGTTGTGAAAAATGTAGTCCGACAAACAAAAATCATGATCCTGCAGCTCACAAAATGACGACACTGAATTAAACCTTTCAGTGGCTGCTTGAGGATGAAAATATTTTACTTTCATAGTCACCCATACAGTTTGAAAACAGTTTGATTCCCAGGTGCTAAATACAGTTGGTTCCCCTGAGTCGCTTTCTGAGTCAACAATAGCACAACCTGGTTTGTTGACATCTTTTGGGTATGTTAATCCAATTAGAAGACTGGCGACCTGCTGTTCAGGACTTATTTTACTTATTTTACTTTTCACAACCCGTACACCTGGAAGAGTATTTTCATGATTCTTGTCTTGATGATTCCTGCCAGAAACTGTCCTTTCTCAGCTTTATCAGATTAATCCGATTTATCATAACACTCTGAACACTCCCAGACGTCCACCTGAAACCTCTCCAGCCTCATTAAAAGTAAAAGCCACTTCCTCTGATTTGAAATTTCCACTTTGTTAAGAAGCAGAGCTCGGAAATTCAAGAGCAAACTACAAGCAAAGGTGGACGACTTACTCACCTCGTCCTCGTCCTCAGCGTCCCGTGAAGCATCTGTAGGAGCCAGGACAACCTGATCTGCTGTTGCACACACTAGCTGCATCCATGCTGTGTCAGTGTGTGTGTGTGTCTGTGTCTGTGTGTGTGTTTTCCTCTCGCTTATTGCTCGAGGGTGACCTCTGCCAACTCACGCTGTTGACTCCTGTCTCCCCATCTCCTCCGTCCGTCCTCTCCCTCCCCTTTAACACATCCCTCCCTCTTCTCGTCTCTCTTGCATTCGTGAAAAGCTTGGAGAAAAAGAAAGAGGGGCTACTCAAGTGGAAAGTGGGTGTGTTGATGAAAGGATGCGACGTCAGTGAATTAATGTAATTTCCTGCTGATTGTTAAGATATTAGCCATGTTGCTGTTGGCCCTACTTTGATCCACATTCAGCGCAGAGCAGAGGTGCACACGAGGGCCATACACCCGCAGATCAAATGAGATTTCTGCTGTTAACCTCTCAGAATGATCAAAGACACATTCAACTAATGAGTACGTGTGATTTTGCATGAGCGGGTGATGGAGAGGGGTGGGAACGGGCGGCGAGAGGGAGGAGAGACAGTGTCAGATGTTGTGACAGATGGGATGTAAGGTTTTTGGAGAGAAATGAGACGGCAGCAACAAGAGAAGAGTTATCTTTCTCAGCAGCCTTTTTCTTTCTCACCCCTGCTCCCTGTTTTTGCTCCCCCCTCCTTCTCTCTCTCTCTCTCTCTCCTGCATCCAGCTCTCCTCCTTTCATTCTTTCTTTCTTTCTTTCTCTCCCTGACAGGGCAGTAATCTGTTTGCTTCCCCTCAATTGCTCCCTCATTTGGAGAAGCCTCTAATTACCGAGGGGCCCGCTGAGTGACCTTAAACATGGACACAGAACAAACTCACAACTCTCTGTTTCGGTTACTTATGTGAAACACATTTTTCATCTATGTGAAGCAGTTTTTAAGTAAAATTAAACTTGATCAGTGGACTTTAATTTAATAATTCAAGCACAGATAACATTGATCAAAGTCTCTAAGTAAAAATACTATCATGAAAAAGAATTCAATCGAAAAATACCTGGATTTAAATTTTTATTATCTCATGTAGAGACCAAAACCAACAACGTGTTTGTTTCAGTACTTTGACTTGACATTTCTGCGACGCTCCAGCCTTAGGTCCATTTGTTCCTACTGACAAAATGAATCCTTGAAAACAGGTTGTGCGTGTGTAATTTCATTTATTAGAAGCATAAATCGTTTCCTAAAACAGCTTGGCACAGCAGTTTTTGAGAGAGCCTTTGTTGGGGACTATTTTCAGCTGTGGATTAACACGCATTCGGGGCTCTGGTGAGTATTTCTGGCTGTAGAACAGTGCCTGTGGGACTGAGTCAAAATAAACCACAGTGTGTGCAGTATGTTCATGGTTCATTGATGTGTTTGTAATCATTTTTGGCCAACAGTGGAGCTCTTTGGACACACAGATGATACTTGATAGAAGATCAGATTCAAACTCGTTGTTGGTTTTGATCTTTTCATGGGGTTTGTTGACTTTAATTAAAGAACGATCCTTTATGTAAAAGTAGTTGTAAATATAAGCGGTGAAATGTGTTTGAGTACCAAAGGTAGAAGTTCTGGTTCTGTTGAACAGCCTCACTGATGCATGTGGTGCCATGTGGTGTGTTGACGAAGGCACTGACCATGAACAGCAGTGTCCCTGGTTTATGTCACTCGTTCCCCTTATTCCCTGTCATCTGTCCAGTGTCAGCTGTTTAATGAAGCCACACAATGTCACCCCCAAAATACTGTATTTATACATGTATGTTATGGTTTCTAACACAGTACAGTGTAGCTGTACGCAGCTATAAGGACATTTCTTATAGTAAAGTGTTTATTAATGTATAGTATTAGTCAACAGTTATAACTTCTATGAAGACACGTCATATTATTACAGCTGAGTTTTACTATATTGTCTTTCATTATACACCAGCGTCCACATATACATTAATAAGCGTTTATATCCGCTTATAACTGTACTATAGTGCAGCTTTCAAATAGTAAATAGATGACAGATAAAGTTATGATGCTGCTCCTGGTACAGTTTCACTCCACAACACACCACATGTCGTGGTTACACAAGACAATGTGGCCTCCCTGTGGTCTAGACAGGCCAGTGCGGGATGCATTTATACATGTTTCAGCACAGACAACTGTGGAGACGAATGAACAGGGAAACAGGCTTTATTAGAGGTGTCAGGATCAGACCAACAGCCACAAATTCTGAACAGTACATTCAGCAGGAGGACGGCTGGGTTCGGTCTAAAATAACTTATAACTTATAAAAAGATCAGGAGTAACTCAACACAATGAAGTGCTCAAACAACTTCAAATAAAACAGGTGCTCAGAAAAGAATCTATATTAAGTAAAATTATACGCATTTGAGCTTTAAACAAAACTATTAAATCCCAGGAGTAAATGAAATCAGTTGCATAGACACACTAACAGTTTGTGTATAAGGTTTCATTTCAGTATTACTATTACACAACTCACATTGCATAGAAGAGTTAGTAAACAGAGGTACAGTATTAGATGTACTCATACATGTATTCATTCTGTGTGTTCTAGATGCTCAGTGTGCGGGGCCCGGTGCTCTGGACGGCATTCATGATGGACTGGACCACTTCAGAGGTGGAGCCTTGGCCTCCCAGGTCAGCAGTGTGCAGCTGGAGAACAAAGGAGGTAGCACATGGAGAGAGGAAAAAGCAGTGTGTGCAGAATATTCTCTGATATTCCTGTTACACCGTCATCATCGAATGGAAGTAAAACAAACACGGGAATCTTCTACTTCTACTCATCAGTTAGATGTGATTGGGCGTACCCGAGTCTCAGTGACGGTGGTGAGGATGGCCCTGCGGATCATGCCGGCGTAGGCGTGGAGCTTCAGGTGATCCAGCAGCAGGCAGGAGGCCAGCAGCATGGCTGTGGGGTTTGCCGTGTTGCGGTTAGCAATGCTCTTTCCTGTGTTCCTTGTTCCCTGCACACAGTGGAGCATGAATTAAACAGAGATCATAAATGAAAGAACAGGTAGGCGTGCAGCCGCTTTAACGTTCTCTCAATTCGTTTCAATTCGAGGAACTTTATTTGTCCCACCTAAAAAAAAAACACTTGAAAGCTTAAAAGTGCATTTATCTGTCTACACACAAGGCAAAGTGACCATTTCTTGTACTGTGGCTGTTCTCAAGTCTTTTGGCTTCTGGAATAAAACCAAACTGTTTTACATGCAGACAATCTAAAACACATTCCTGGTGGGATTAGCTCAAAGTAGGACATGTTTGGGGTCATAGATAATCTTATATGCCATTTTGAGGACATGCTCAGGATTAAGCTCTGCTGGGAATCTTTGTGTTTGCTAATAATTTTCGAGCTGAGGTTATCAACTCCCTGCATTCAGTTCTCTAAACCAGCAAATAACTGAAACAGTTTAAATACTTTCCGTAACACAGGAATAAAAAGCCTCTCTCTAAATGAGTTCAGTTTGTGCAGGCAGTTTGAATCAACCAGGGCTTAAAAACACAATTAAAACACTTGGCCGGTTTAAGATCCAAAGCTTTTTTCCTTTAGTACAGTCGCTGTGTTTTCCTCTGCCTTTGTCACCCCCTAAATCTCCCTCCCCTCATATCACCTTTCATCCCTCACACCCTGGTTGACATCTAATCCATAAATTCTGGATGTGAATCCACTCACCGTCTCGAACACGGCGTAGTCCTCTCCGTAGTTTGCTCCTGGCACCAGACCCGGTCCTCCAACCAGTCCAGCACACACATTGCTCACAACGTTGCCATACAGGTTGGGCATGACCATTACATCGAACTGCTGGGGCCTGGAAACCAGCTGAGACACACAAGTAAAATATGGTTCCAGAATGTGTTTACAGCCTTTAACTATGAATGAGGGGGCCATGACAGTAGGTCCTTAGGTCGAGGGAGGGCCAGTAGAGCAGAGCCAGTCTGTACTCTATAGGTAGAAATTTAGAATAACTAGGTATAAGCTTATGTAAGTGTGATTACTGTATCATGCAAATATAGAAAATTTGTATTTTAAACATTATCTCTGTTAGCCTTCAGCCGTAACCGTCTTATTTAATAGAGCAGTGGGAATATGGCACACTGAGCATGATGATGGTGACGACATAAACACAGTGCAAACACAGTGTAATGTATGGCCGTGTGCGGACATGCCGCAGCTACCTGCATGGTAGTGTTGTCTACAATCATGCTGTCGAAGGTGATTTCAGGGTAACCGCTGGCAACCTCCTTACAACACTCCAGGAAGAGGCCGTCACCCAACTTCCTGCTCCAAGAAACACACAAACATTAAAATGTGTTGTGTCATTTGTACAGAACAAGTAATATAAATGAGGAGGGAGGTGAAGCACAGGCAGGGTGTGGGCCCTCACATACTGACATGATGTTAGCTTTGTGTACAGCAGTGACTCGGCGGCGTCCTTTCTCCCGAGCCGTTCTAAACGCATAGTCAGCGATGCGCAGAGATTTGGTCTTGGTGATGATCTTCAGACATTCAACAACCCCCGGTACATTCTGCAGAGGCAGAGAGACAAAGACCGGAGATACTCAGAGGCTGGATTTGTTATGGTTTGGACAGAGATGCAGATATTTCTCCATAAAAGTAAACAGGAACCACACACACACACACCTCATGCTCCAGGCTGCTGTACTCTCCCTCCGTGTTCTCCCTGATGATCATGATGTCGATGTTTCTGTGGCGAGTACTCACTCCTGGCAGAGACTGGCAGTGCATCACATTGGCATACAGATCCAGAGTAGTGCTGCAGAGGGGAAAACACTGATGACTTTAAGGGCACTTTCACTCCTGACGACCACATAACCACATGAATGTGGGGATTTTCCCTGATCAGTCTAATATCAGAATATTGCTGTCGCCTCTTTTTCCTCCTGTTTCTACCTGTTTGTCATTATTCTATAATACTATAATACCAGTAATTATCATAATCAGTTATTTCTTAGTGAGCTCTGACACCTGAGAACATGAACATGCACATAAGAAGCATTAAAGTGCAGCACGACCAGCACTCAGTCACAGCGGTGACTTTCACCTTGTGGGTCCTGATGATGCAGGATGACAATGACCAAAACTCTCCAGTCAGTGAGTTACCTGTCAGTCTGCATGAGTTCAGCTTTAATCCTCTTAGTTTGTAAAAAAAGTCAGATGTGAACACGAGACCCGACCAGAACTAAGATGGAATGTGTCCTTTTTTTCCTTTGGTCCGGAGCAAATGAACTGAACCACAGGTGCGACAGCGCCTTTGGATTAGATGAGGAGGATGAAAAGTGGTGGACTCACCGGAGCAGATTGTTCCGGGATTTATAAGAAGGTGGCAAGTTGTGGTTGGTCTCAATGTTACCTGTAAGAACAAACCAAGTTATGCCTAAATAATGACAACTAAAATAAAGATGTAACAGAAGCAGATGCTGTACAACAGACAGACAAAATGTTAGAACTTTACAACTATGTTCTGTGCCTAAATACAGAGCTGCCAACATGGCTGTAGACTCTTAGCCTTGTTTTACATGTACATGTTTAAACATGTCCAGGACATGTTTAATACACACTTTTAGAGACGTACACACGTAGAAAACACCAACCTTTCAGTGCCACTCCATTGCGCCTTATGGCCATTATGGCATTACTGATGTCATCCTCTGAGGCCATAGTCGAGTCCACATTCACAACTTCGAAGTCCACTGGCACGCAGCAGAACCTGATCATTTAAACAGATGGAGACCACTTCAGTATGACAGACTCATTCAGCAACAGTGTGAGTCTCTTTGTGGTTACTCACTCTACCCTGACACTGTGTGTGTGTGTGTGTGTGTGTGTGGCTGGATAGGATGTGTGAAATCTCACCGGAACAGTTCACGCACATGGTTGGCCAGCTCTGGTCCAATGCCATCTCCAGGAATCAGAGTCACTGTGTGTCGGCCTCCGTACCGTGCAGGGGGAGGCTATAATACACACACACACACACACACGCACACACACACAGAAAGACCTCCTGATACAATCCAATAGATGCATCCCTACCATAGTACTGAGAAGACTCTAAACTACAACTAGACAAACTTGTAATCTTTTGGCTCCTACATCCTAATACATGACCTACACAACTGTCCATGTGTGTGTTAAGCAGCCATACTCACTATGGTCTGTTGTGGGTGCACGGAGGGAGGAGGGATTCAAAACGGTGGAGAGAAAACAGGGAGGTTAGAAGGAGAAAGAGGAGGGGAAGACATTGATCCAGCTATGCAGTAAAGACATTTTGGTGTGTTTGTGCATCGCTTCTTTGCAGGTTCAGGAATCCCTTAAGTTGTGTGAGTGGGGTCATCAGGGTAATGGGAAAGTCAGGAGGTAAACCCAGTGTGAGTCTGCTGAATGAGGCCCTGAGGTGAGAAAATCACTGGTAAATCCTTGTGAATCACAGCTGCTGTTTCTCAGTAACTTACAGTGTAAGTGGAAGCGTGTCTCTGATTACATGTAGCAGCACCACGAACCTGTGAATGCAGAGAACATGTGGTTGTTCGCAGAGAAGTTACGAATTAGAATCAAGTGATAAATAAGCACATGGTCAATCACAAGCTCATATATCAAATCTACGCAATGTCCTGAAATTAATTTGTGAGTTTAGTCATTGTTTTTGCATTGATAAGAATATATCATCACCACAGGCAGGAGTTCAGACCTGCAAGTAAAGATTACATTCATTATTAATTACCCTGCGGATTATTTTCTTGATTAATCAATTAATTTTGTAAAGTGCCAAACAACAGTGAAAATGTTCCATTACCTTTTTCCCAGTGCCCAAGTTGAAATAATCATGTTGCTTGTTTTGTGCAACCAACAATGCAAAACTCAAAGAAATTCACTTTACGATAAGACAAAGAAAACCAGCACATATTCACCAGTTCACCAGTGAAATCTTGCTATTTCAAATTCCTAAAAATGACTTCAAGTTATTTATCAAACCTGCTATATATAGATCACCAGTAGGAAATTCACCCTCATTCTGCAGATATCGAACTAACCTACTTTTGTACTAGTGTCTGAATAATTCATGGCCCTGCAGGGAGCAGGTTCAGGAGTATGCGTTTACAGCCGCCTCAGACAAAATCGGCTCTAACAGCGAATTAAGTTTCTCCGCAGGGAGTTTAAGTTGTCAACAGACAGAGATGTGCTGAAGGACAGCGACTTGCACCCAGCTAACAGTTAACCAACCAGCCGGTAATCTGCTTAGCTATGCTGCCTCCGCCGGTCGGGAAAATTAACCGGTAAACCACAGCACATGTCGGCACAAAGTCTGGTTTTTTTTTTTTTTTAATTTACCAAAAACCGTCTGCTGCCGGTGAACTCGGAGACTGCTCCTACCCTGGACACCTGGCTGAACGCGGGCTTCAGGGCTCCGGACAGAGAGCGCACAGACCGGGCCGTCATGTTCACTCTCACCGCGGATGGAGGGACGACAACGGGGGCGAGCTGCGCGCTCACCGTTAATCTCTCTCTCTCTGTCTCTCTAACTATAACTACTATAACTATAATAAGGGAATAACTAAAAATGTTACGCCTCGTATTTAAAGCTGTGATGAACTCTACATTATTAACAGTCACGTTAATTATTCTGTGTTAGTGATGCCAAATAAACAACTTTAAACATGCGAAATGCTTTGTGGTAATTTTGCCTCTGTCCATTGGAGTGACTTTACGAAGAGAAATGTTAAGTCACTTTATAAAGAGGTTCTGATATTTCTGGTATTGGAGGGGGAGTAGGGGCACAGTCAGATTATCCAGGGGGGGGGGTGTGTGTGTGAGCTGGGGGGCTGTGCCACCTCTGGCCACTGCTCTGGTCCAGCCTGTGCATTCACTCATCTACAATAGGATCCTTATTCTGCATAGTTTTGATGGGAGAGGAAACGCAGACAAAGGCAGCGCAGGCTGACACAGTGCACTTGCAGTCCTTGGAGCTGGCTTCATGTCACCATGCCAACCTGAACCCAGGCTTTCTTATTTTAACTCCCAGAGCACTGACCTGAACACAACCACAGGGAGGCGACAGAGATTTAACATGAACGGGACAGCGCCATTCTACCTGTTACATGCACCAAAGAGCGACTAATTCATTTTTTATGTATTAATTTAATGGTTTTCATTATTTATATTTCCCACATCACTGTGGAAGTACTTGTTAAGAGCCACTATAAGGCTGTGATTTTAGCATCAACGTTAGCCTACGGTAACAGCCGCTATATTACAAATATGTACATGTTGAACTTGTGAATATATTTACATACTGAACATGTTAATATTCACATAATTAACGATGTTCCTACTTGAATCACTTGTGGACCCCTTGGAGAAATTCTACTCTCCAGCTTATTATCCCCATCCAAGCCGTCTTTATCCTTCTGCTGGTAGTTGTAGTTTTTTTTACCCTCGTCACCAAAGCGCCAGCAGTTGGACGTGAGGGGGTGATCAGACTACATTTCCCACCATCCCCGCGGCGGCACCTCCTCCCTCCACTCCCTCCGCCTTCCCTCCCACTTCACTGGGCCGCGAGGAAGTCGCAAGATGGCTGATGTCGCTTGGAAGTAATGTTCCCCTCTGCAACATGAAGCCGTGAGTGTGGAAGAAAGCGAGGGAGGCACCATCGGGCTTTTATTTTTATTTTCTTTTAGTTACTTTTCTTTTATTTCGTCAAACATCCATCTCATTCCGCGTCGTGTCCGCCCCGGACTTGTCTTCGGGAGTTGACGCGTCAAATCACGCCGGGGACCCTGCCAGCAGCTAACGGCTAGCTACACCGTTAGCAAATATCAGTACAGCTAGCCAACCAGCCAGCCACGCAGCTTGTTAGTTTGTTTTTAATCCATACTCTGACACCGGCGAGCCACCAAGCTGCGCTACACATGTGCTGAAATTTTGCCTGAGGTAGTGCAGAATAAATGTCCAGATATTCAATCTATAACGATTTTACAAGCTGCTCGGTTTAACATCATGTCCGCGAACTGGCCATCCAGCCTGTGGGTTGCTAACTAATGCGCAATATTCACTCTGTTTCATGTGCACCAACCATCAGGATCATTACTTTGTAAGCATTTCTCCGTAATATCCAACACCCAGCTGCGTTTCCGTTACTTGCTCGGTCATTTACATTTTGGAAGCTGGTTGTGTTACAGCCACATTATGGGAGCAGGAGATATGCTGAACTTTTCTTTCTGGTTGTAGGTTAGCTACACTGGCCTCGCTGGCATCTCACCAAAAAAGCCACAGGGATGGACACTAAACTGAGCACCCACGCCCAAAACTGAAAAGAAATTGGCATTTCGATATCTCGGGATAAGTAGCGTTGGCTGACAGGCTTGTGCAGCAGTGCATGGTGACTCATTTCACTAGTCTGGGTGACAGATTAGTTGTTTTGCAGGGTTAACTACAACTACAGTCAGTCACTACATCGGAGACCAGTTAGCTTGCCTGAAGTGCACAGCTAGCTACAGTCTCGCCCCACATCACTTTACAAACACGGCGTACAGAACGTATTCAGAGCCCGCTCCCGGCCAGACACACAGGCTCAACAACACCGTCATGGGAGTGCAGGGTTTTCAAGAGTATTTAGAGAAACGGTGTCCCGGGGCCGCAGTCCCGGTGGACCTCCTGAAGCTTGCCCGTACCGCGGCCCGCCAGCCTCCACACCACCACCATCCACACCACCACCCACATCACCCCGGGCCCATGCCTCCCCCGCCCCCGCCTGCCAGGATCCTAATCGACGCTGACTCCGGCCTTCAGCGCCTCTACGGCGGTTACCAGACGGACTGGGTGTGCGGGGGCGAGTGGAACGCCATGCTGGGCTACCTGGCTGCCCTGTCACAGGCCTGCCTGTATCAGGGTGGCCTGGAGCTGGTCGTGGTTTTCAACGGCACATTGGGGAAGGAGCGCTGGCCCGAGTGGGCGCGGCGAGCTCAGGGCCAGCGACAGACGGCGCAGCTGATAGTCAACCACGTCGGCAGCAAGGCCACCCCGCCTCCCCGGGCATGGTTCCTGCCCCCGGCATGCCTCAGCCACTGCGTGCGCCTCGCCATGTTCCGCTTCCGTGTGCGGGTGAGCAATGTGATAATGGATGTGTAACGTTGTTTTATTGTGGTCATATGGCGTGCCGTTCATTTAACGCTTGCCCTTTCTTGCAGCACGCCCATTTAGTAGCTTACATCATCCAGCGCTGCTTTAACTCCTTCCAGTGAGCGAGCAAGTGCAGCTGCCAGCCCCAACCAGTGAAATGAGTCAGTCTGGGGTTTTGTTGTTCAGTGCTTTACACGAAGACAGACCCGATCTGTCAAACGGTCTCTTTTGAGCACATATTCCTGTCTCTAGCTGAGGCTTGTTGCCGGCCTGTTCTGTTCTCATGGCTATATGTGGGATGGTCTACTGGGAGGAGAAACGTATCCAGTGCAACAGATCTTTTAGATCTGTGAAGCGGTGGTGGCTAACCAGTCTGTGCATCCTTACTCAAGTGCAGTGGGAAACATGTTTTGTACAACATGACCTGGTCTAGCCTATATATTACACAACATGAACTCAGTGAACCTTTCATATATTGAACAACTGCTGAGTGGATTGTCTATTTATAGGAGCTCAGAACCTGACAGTGGTACCTTTGTGATGACTTTTTTCATGCAGTTCAGCTGGTTGATGAAAGTTTAAAGTGTTTTATTTGATTTTTTTTAATGTTTTCTCTGATATAAAATACAGCAAGGTGAATGCACTATATGTTAAACGTAGGAGGGTTAAGTGAAGTGAAGAAATTTGTTGTAATGTGTGTAACCATCTAAAGCACACCTGTCATTGTGGGGCACTGAACGTAAAGTCACGTAAAGGAAATGTGACTCATAATGTTATGTTGATAAATGCAGCTACAGCTGCTGATTAACCCTCAAACTTCCTTCCCATCAACGTTACCTAGCTGTTTTTGCCTTTGGTTTACCTTCCCAGCAGCCTGCATACTAGAACTAAAAAAAAAACAAAGCACAATGCCATCGTGCATACTGAGAGGGTACTTGTTAGAACAGAAAATCCCACCCACATTACAGTACAACACACTGATACTCCTTGTGCTTGCACAGCATCATTAGTCACAGTTCCCATGTGTACTTGTTTTTTTTTCTACCTGTATTCAGAGAAACAGTCCTATTTCTGCATGACATTACACCTTTATGGAACATGTTGCTGCTGCTCTTTGTGCAGAGAGTGCCCGCTCAGATTTACATCACGTCGGCTTGTTTTGACATTTTTGCGCACATGTTATTCTGGTGGTTAAAATATGTTATTAGTTTCAGTTTTATGATTGGTGGGTGACACAACCGAAATATGGAGCAATTTGAACAAATCTGTCATAAAAGTTTCCTCACAATTAGCTGTGCCGTCCCTGTCCCGTGCTGCATTCATTTGAAGGAAGAGATTTGATTACCAGCTCATTAAAAAGGTTTTCAATGAAGTAACTGAATGTAATTATTTAGTTTTCACATTGATTAACACTGACGTTGATTAACAAGATTAATATAACAGTTCTGGCATGAAGCTCTCCTCCTCTCTCTTTGTGCCACAGCTATACCTCATGCACCGTTTGGGTAGAGCATCAGTGCTTTCTGAGGAAATTGTACTGTCCTGGGTCTAGGTGTCTGCATCACCAGCAGTGTAGAAGTGACTGACTCAACACAAATTACCACAAATGTATTTTTTTCAAGTTTGCAAGTGAACAGTGGTTTATGAATTTTCATATTTTAAGTATTTTGGTTTTAGATGCAGATTTATTTTCTGTCAAGCCAACTACTTGATTGATTGTCTAACTGTAACTATGCTGCGTTTACTTGAAATGTCACAACAAAAACACAAAATACAGATCTAACTCATGACCGTCCTCCAGCAGTACACTCTGATGATCCCTAACGGAGGTGCCATCAAACTCCATCCACAGCAGGCTGAGTTTGTCCGTTCTGCATCCACAGGTTGTACAGACCTTGGAGGACCACCACCAGGAAGTGCTGTCTCTCTACAGAGACTATGGATTTGCTGGTCTGATTGCTCAGGATTCTGAGTTCGCCCTCTGCAACGTACCTGCCTACTTCTCCTCGCACGCGCTCAAACTGAGCTGGAACGGCAAGAACCTGACCACACACCAGTATCTGCTGTGTGAGGCCGCCAGGCAGCTCGGGCTTAAGACACAGCACCTGCCCTGCTTCGCTGCTCTGCTGGGTAAGATTCAGCACACGTACACGTACCTCAGCTCGCACAAATTAAAACATGTACCCCACGTTTCTCTTTGTCACTCTCTCACTGAAACACACGCCCCTAGTTGTGACTTGTATTTCTGGCACCTCTCTTTGTGTCTTGTGTTTGTTCATTGATACAACAAACAACTGAAAGTTTTTCTGTCTTGCAGGAAATCATATTCTGCCTGATGAGGACCTGGCTGCCTTCCACTGGAGTCTGCTGGGACCAGAACACCCACTAGCTTCTCTCAAGGTAGCGTATGCTTCTACGTCCAAAGTCCTCCGCAAATCTCACAAAATCTTAGCTATAACAATAACCTAGTACTAATCAGATAGTGTTGTGAGCCCTGACTTGGAACAGGTTGTTAAATCAAATCTTCTCTGCGTTTTAAGAAGTTTATCATCATTCAGAGAAAGGCATTCCTGTTTTCTGATCGTCTTCCATTTGCTGTGCTAATTTGCTGTTGCTGAGTGTTACTGTTTCACAATAAGATCCCCTCAGTGCTTTAGGGGCATAGTACTTTCCCAATAGTGGATTTTCATCTTCAGAACGTCCTGTCAGTTTCCAACACTTGACTGCACACATGAAACAAATGTGAAAAAAATAAACTTCGCACCAGTCTGTTTTCTCATCTTTGACTGTTTAACACATGGGCTATGCACCTTGACATGATCACTGTATACTAATGTTTTTGTCCTGTGCTGTGGTGCCATGGTAAAAGCGTGATCATAGACTTGGAGGTGATGTGATTCATGAAGAAAGTGGATTTGGCAGAGAAAATGCCACACCACTGTTGGGTGTCTGTCCTCTCTGCGACTTTGTCTATTATTTTCATATATCCCAACACCTTGTTGTGTTTTATTGCTTACCAATAATTGAAATATAATGTTGATATAATGCTGAAATTAAATCTGTAAATTATAGCACAGATGCTTTTTGTAATTGTATGATCGGTTTTACTAGTGGAACATCACCAAAATCTGTAAAAGGTCTTTAACCAGTAATATAAGTGGCTCAATAATATTGGTTTGGCTGTAATGCTTTTTCCAGTCCTCCGTTTGAAAGCGTGGTCTAATAGATTAGCCATCTAGAGACACTGCAGTACGCTGAGTACCTTTGAAGTTTCTGTTTAATGTCTTAAGATTGTTTGTACTCCAAGTTGATTTAAAAAAAAAAAAAAAAAAAGTAAAATGATAAAATATGCAGACAGATGTCTGTGTGGCCCTTTTGTTTGTTTTACTCTCCATCAGTCCAAGATACATGTGCATCAAAACCTTTGTGCTGTGTGTTTGCTGTCGCAGGTGCGAGCTCATCAGTTGGTGCTGCCGCCCTGTGAGGTGGTGATCAAGGCTGTGTCAGAGTACGTCTCCTCCATCAAAGACCTGGGAAACCTCGATGCCATCGCCAGAGATGTCTTCAAACAGTCACAGGTAGGCCATGTGTGCACTGTACATTTCACTGATTTATTATGGACTAGTTTTTTTTTTTTTTCAATTTATCTCTTGGGTTGGATCAGAATTAATTATTATTAAGTGTCTAGAAAAGTAGGACAAAATAACAAGCTTGGTTTCAACTAATGTTTGACCATGCTGGACTGTTGCTGATGGTTAAATAGGTCAGTGCTGTTGACACAAAACTTGAGTCATCATCGGTACTTCCTCACACAGCAGTGCTAAACCATAGACTTATACCACTCCTTATATAAATCCACATGCTTAACAGGATTAACTAGTTTCAGTTTATCAGGAGATGAGCTCAGGGAGCTGCAGTATTTACAGTGCTGATTTCACTGAAAATGACATGTTAGAAAATTTGTAAAATTAGAGCTGCTACTAATTATTATTTTCATTATTGGTTAATCTTGTTGTTTATGTGTGAATTTGGTCCATAGTTGTGTTCATTGATCAAGCAGGGTTGGAATTAAAAAGCATTTTAATGAATCTGCACCCTATCAAATCATTATCAGATTTTTATATATGTCTTGTCGCCGCTCTGAGACATTCCAGGGGGTCCTGTCGGGACTTTTCTTTTCCTGTCTCTACTTTTCTAGAGGGCGTGTGCTCCATGGAGGGGGGGGGCAAACAGTACTGTTAATGATACAGGTCAAGTCCTTTGAAAATTAACCTGTAAATTGACTGAGTGTCCTGAGGGACAGTTTGGTTGTAGTGAGGGGTTCATTGTTGTACTGTTTACTGTGATTTGATGTATGGTATGTAAATGTTTAAATAACGGACTTCCAAGAATTTCCTTTGTTGTGCAAATCATTTCTGCAACTATTGTCACTGTATTGTAGTGTTTTATTTTTTTTGTTTTTTTAAATTAAGCTCTTTTACTTTGAAACATTTGAGGCACGTTGCTATGTTAAAGGACCAGTAAACAACTCATTCTCTGACTTACACAGGCATGTTCTTATATTCCATCATCACTGTACAGAGATATATTAAAGCTGATCTTATAGGCCCAGTCTGGTAATACTGTGTATTTTGTGTTTTAGTGCCAAACCAAAGCCTGATAAAAATGTATTCCTCATGTGCCACAGATCGCCAGAGTTTTACAGAAACATATAAAAACACACCAGTGAGCCATCCAGCTGCTAGAAATACTCACCAGAGCACCAAATATATATTTATCCACAGCAAAATAGAAAACAGCCCCCAACACTGTGCTATTTCCTCCTCGCTGAGGTCTGGGAAGTTATTCCCATTTTTGGGAACCCAAGTAATTTACTGCTGATTGGAAGATTTTTTTTGTGGTTTGTGTTTGGTGTTTGGTTTGTGTAGTTGATGATAACAACTGAGTTCACACTCCGAGATTCCTCAGGCTCGTGTTGAACTTGAGGTCATGAAGGGAATACGGAGGCAACAAATGAACACCAGTGGGAGACATGAGTCTCGTCCAGGTCCATGCTTTGGTCTGAAGGGAAATAACTCCGCAGCAGATTGTGAAATACTTCCCCTAGACATTTACATTTTCACTGCACTAATCCCTACATGTTATGTAGTCAACATAATGCTTTGTTTCTCTCACAGTCTCGAATGGAGGACAAGGTGGAGCGATTCAAGAAAGCTGTGGAGTATTTTTCAGCTGCCTCCAAACCACGCTCGCCCAACATGGGGCCCTCCTCCTTCATCTGTGAGCACTAAACTGCTTTGGAAACAAGTTTAGAAAACAGAATCAGTGGTCTACAACACCATGTAGTCATTTTTTTTGGCTCAGTGAAACTGAATCAATCTTTATGAAATCTTTTTTTCTCTTTCTATGCTCAGTACCTGGATTTGGGCCCACTTCATTTGGGGGACCACCTGGCCACATGGGACCGATGCAGCCTGGAAAGAATCAGGTAGATTCCTTCATCCTCTTGTACGTGTGTCTGATTGTTCTCTGTGTGGCATGTGCTCATATAGGGTAAGAACTGGCTGAGGCAGGAGGCTGCAGTCCTTTCCATCCCAAATCCTTCCACCAGCCTTGATTAGATGCTTCTAGTTTGATGTGATATAAAATGGGACCGTTTTAGTTCCCGTCCCTGAGACATCTTCTCCTTCTCCTCTCTCTCCTCTCCCTCCTCTCCTGCTTCGACACTCTGCTCTTTTCTTCCTTTTCCATTTCGCTTCATGTCCCTACCCTTATTCTCCTCCCCTCTCCTGTCCAAACACAGTTCCCTCCTCCCCAGGTTCCAGGGTTAAAGCCACCCTATCAAAATGCGCCATATGGACCTGGCTCCACCCCTCTGTTCCAGAACGCACCGCCACCGCCCCAAGACTGCAACGATTCACTGACGGGCAAGATGGGTTTCTCTGACTGGTCAGCTCCGTATGATTCCACTCAGGGGGGAAGTCGATTACCCAATCATCACACCGGCAGTCAGTCTGGTCCCTCTCCGTCACCATCCTCGTCATCAGATGGAGATGAACCCAACGACAGCAACGCAAAGTAAGACGCATAATGCAGGTCTCAGCAAACTGGTGGAGAGGGAACTTTACATTAACACGTTTATTAACATTGTATGTCGGCAGCTTATGCTTTACAACAGTAATGCGTATAACGAAAACTGAGATGGTGCTTTTTGAAGTGATGGTAATAATGAAATAATTAAAAAAAGCACTCAAGCACTTGTAGCAGTTAGCTGTTTAGTCAACTTATTAAATCAATTTTTTTGGAGTATCTGGGTAACTGAGACTGTGGTGCTGTTTTTTAAAGAAAGCTGCAGTATGTTGTTGTGGCTTTAATGCTGTGTTATCCTACTTGATCAAAAACAACAAAAGCTCGGTGGAATACAAGACACGGACCTCGTTTCAAAACTGCATAGATAAAGTTAAGCATTTCCAACAAAGTGCTTAACATGCAACGTATGGGTAAATGGGAATTAAATGAGAATTAACCTCTCGTGTCTCGTTTATGCTTGTGTGCTGTCGGCCATAATGAAATTGCAGTTTTCATAAATAATAGATTTGATGGGAAAATTTGTCACTTCCTCTCACAACCATCATTACTGAGGATTCAGCTGAAAGTTAAGCTTTAAAATCCATCAGTGATGCAGCCAGTGGAAAAACTCTTCCTCTTATCAATACAGTACTTTTCTACTCACTGCTGTTCCCTCACACGCAAGAAGTCAAATGTCTCGTGAGCGTTGTGCCTATTTCCATAGTGGTCTGAATAAAGCCGTAAGAGACAAGTCAGTGTTACCGTACATATTTCATGCCTGAAAAGAGTGAGAATAAGTCCTTGATACCAGATGAGCCTTTCCCACAATGCACTGCACCCACAGCATCTCTGTATCACGGACGCTTGTTGACTGGCTTTTTGTCAACAAGCTTACGGTGTGAAGTAGCTACACCCCAGAGATTCAGGGATTACAGCGACTGAGGAGAAAGAAACGGCAGCGGAGCAAAATCATCAGCAGGAGACACACGTGTGCTTTTGAATCTTCCTGAAATGAGATTTAAAATGCTTTGTTTGCAGAAACTGCAACAGTAAAAACACAAAGGTGTGTGTGTCTCTCCCTCTAAGACGGTTTGGTAGGTATCTAGTTTAAAAATAATCCACAATGAGAACAGCAGTGATGCAGATACACTGGTACCAGACGATTTTTAGTTCAAATACTGAATACATTTTCAGCCCAGTGTTTCGGTAAAAAGCTGCTGAGTGGATGGTGTTTACCCAAGTCTCTGGGTCAGTTTTGTCCTTCCGTCCTGATCCTTGGTATTTTCAGCAATGCAGTATGGGGCGTATGTCCCCGTAAAAACAAAACGGCACACGGCTTCAGTAACAGCTTTGTATGGTACTGTTGGCGTTTTCTGTGGTACCACTGTGCATTTTGAAGCATACAGAGGCAACAGGCGCAGGTGTGCTGAGAGATATGATGATTGATGTATGGTGTGTGAGTTTTTGTTTTGGTTCATCTTTACACCCCATTAAACACACACACATACGATGAATGCCGGGCCAGAATTAGTAAACACTCCCATAAACCCTTTCTTTCAGCCATTTGACGGACAAGCCCTCACGGTGGGAGGATCCTGCTGGAAGAGGGGGCTCGGCCTCTGGAGACGGGTCCCAAGGCAACGGGAGCGGGTCAAACATTCCGTCACTGCTGTCTATGGCGACGCGGAGTCACATGGACATAACCACACCCCCTCTGCCTCAGGTGAGAGACATAAAACACAAACCAAATAACACAGAACCGTTGTATGTCGCTTTGGGAATGCTGCATTTTGTCACAGTGCTTCCTGTCTTTTGTTTGTCATGTTTTTCATGACCTTTCGTTTGTCATTTCAGGTCAGTGCTGAGGTTCTTCGTGTAGCCGAACACAGACACAGAAGAGGACTGATGTACCCCCAGATTTACCACATATTGACCAAGGTAAATCATTTTCCTCAATAATGCAAAAGAAAAGCAAGATAATACACTTAAATACTGTGAAGTTTAAGGGTGATTCACATGATTAGATGACATCCAAGTTATTTTTTGTCTTTGCATTTGTATCTGCCAGCCAAATATTCTGTCTTTGCAAGGCCCCTAAGTCATCTTGTGTAGTTAAAGAAGGGTTATGAAAATGGCGAGCGATAGTAAGTCAGCCTCGTCAGGGCTCTTCTTCCTCCCGTTAATCTCTCTTCTTATTCCCTTTGTGCTTACCTCTCCCTCCACCAACTTCACCCCTCAGGGAGAGATGAAGATGCCAGTGTGTATAGAGGATGAGTGTAACTCTGAGCTGCCTCCTGCCTCTCTGCTGTTCCGTGCTGCCAGACAGTATGCCTACGGTGTCCTCTTCAGTCTGGCTGAAACACAGCGCCGCCTGGAGAGGCTCGCCCTACGAAAGAGGGCTCCCCTGGAGGGTAGGTCGTGGGACGGAGTAGTGTAGATAGATTAGGCCAGTATGGGAGACAGATTGATCATTGCTGACTGTACATATCCCCACATTTAGTGTGAGATTTCTGTGTGAGAATCTCTCTAAAGGTTAAACTTTTCCACAGATAGGTGTGATCAATTCTCTTAATAGGGTTGATTGAGAACACCTTTAAACCGGATTGGTCCATTAGCTCTGCTGTCTCTGAAACGATTGCCCTCTGGGCCAATATAGGTTTCTTGTTTTTTCACATTTAGATTATAATGTGTTTTGTGCTGCCTAATTAGCTGTGTGGTTACTGTGTGATTGAACCAATCTAATATTCTGTGAAACCTTGGATTTTTTTGTCACGTAACACACAAATCTGGGAAGCTGACATTTTGTCTGAAAATTATTTTATTAACTGATTAATAGACCAATTTTTTTATGCTCCACTGTTGATGTTTTCTGCCAATATAAGCAGAAATGGAAGCTAGTAGAGTTGCAACGATTAGTCAGTTTTCTCCGGTGTCAGCTTCTCAAATGTGAGCATGTCCTGCCTTTCTGTCCTTCCTGTTTTTAGTAGTGGTTCTTTATCTGCTGATTTGTCAGACAGCTGGTTAAGAAAGAGCGCCACTGTTTGCATTTGTAGCTTTGATGTTGCTGTGTAGGTAGAGGACATTCTGACTTGCCACACACAGCAGATAATGTCATTAATGGTGAACGCATCCCACTGAGATCTACCAGTTGCCGAGCTGTGGTATGGTGGATTCTAACTACCCACTTGAAGTGTTAGCTACATGGTTAATACGACACTTAAAGACCAACCTGCTTCAAAGCCTGTCACTTAAACGTCTGAATCATTGTCTCTAATACATTTATCATGTTGCATCGGTCCTTTAAAACCAGACCATGTTCTCGTCCTGTTTCAGTTCCTCCAGTGATTGTCAAAGAATGGAGCAGTGGTAAGGCCAAGTCAGCCCTGACTCCAGAGCTGGTTCCGGCCCTGTGTTTCCGGGAGTGGACCTGCCCCAACCTGCGGCGGCTGTGGTTGGGTCGTGCCAGCGAGGACCGCTCCAGGAGAACCAGGGCCTTCCTGGCCTGCCTTCGCTCTGACTGCCCAGCCCTCCTCAACCCAGCACAGGTTCCACAGCATCTGCTGCTCATGTGCTGCGTGCTCAGGTATGACAGCGTTGTACACCTGTGCTTTTCTTTATTTTCTGACATTTTATGGGTAAAACAGTTAATTAATTGAGGAAATAATCTGCAGATTAATTGATTATGGAAATAACTGTTACTTGTTGGTGAACTCCATGTTGGTGTTGGGTACGTTTATATAGCAGGAAGCAGATCTCTGATTTTCTAATTATTGGGGTATAAGTTGCTTATTAAGTTTAATATTTTGGTCATTATTTTGCTCTAGTCCCCTTGTGTCACCTCTGTGCTTTGACAACAGTTTGGTGTTGATAATTAAAGGCTTAAAACTGGTGAATGTAGATTCTCTTGGTCCAGACCTTTCAATGAGATCTGAAATGACTGATCATTTAGTTGATGTGTCGGAAATTAAGGCAGGAGTATTTTGAAAATCCAAAGGCATTACTGCCGGTCTCATCTAAACAAAATCCAATATGACCAAAAATACAGTGACTGAGCTCCTTAAAAGGAACCATATGCTGCTTGTTTTTTTGTTTTTTTTTAATCGGGCTTCACTTGTTAACAAATTGTGTGACTACGAGGCTGGAATCATCGGGGAATAGTGTGTGAGCACTTCTAAATCACAGTAATGAGAGGTTTCCCTGTTCTTTCATTCTGCCAGAGTCTGAGTGCAGCTTTAGAGTAGGACAGGTTGATGTCAAAATGTCATCACAATGTCACAGCAGACATTTTGACTTGTCATTTGCAGAAAAATCGCAGATGTTACTAATAATAATAAAATGCTGTGTCTTGTTCAGGTGTCCCAGTCAGTAATAACAGCGAGGCTGTGTGAACAATACCAGGACCCTGAAAGTGAATCAGCTACATGGAGTTCATCAGTCATTCATTTCATTATGTAGACCTGGGCTTTTCCTACTGTGGCATGTCAAAATGTCCTTTGTGAGAAGGGCTTATTATTTGCGGATCAACAATAAGTCACAGCGTGATACTGTTGATACAGAGGGACCTCTCGCACTACATCGTGTATCGCTCCTCTGCTTCGTCTGAACAGAGATTCTGTCGGGTTTTCAGGGACAGCCATCGTTTGCTGTCCCACACACACAGTCTTGTAATTCTTTACATCATTTACAGTGTTAATCCTGTGTGGTGTGTTACTGTTGGAGTCTTTTAACTAGCTCATGTCTCAGAGTGAATCGTAATTCAGTTGTTTGGAGATACTTCGTGATGAACTGTCAGTACACCGTGGCTCTGTGTTCCTGCTCTAAACTTAGCTTTGTTTTCCTTTGCTCAGGTATATGATGCAGTGGCCTGGAGGAAGGATCCTCCAGAGACATGAGCTAGATGCCTTCCTGGCCCAAGCTGTTTCCAGCCAGCTCTATGAACCTGACCAGCTACAGGAGCTCAAGGTGAGAGACAGCTCCTCTCTCCATCACTGATGATGGTTTTGTTTCTGCACATCTTTCTCATTTTATTTTTTTGTCCTTTTTTTGTTCTGTTAATTAAGTTCCCTTAATCTGGGGATTATTTTTCTGCTTTTGGTCTATGAAACATTAAAGGTGTGAAAAATGCCCTTAAGAACTTTACAGTCTAAGATCACATCTTAACGTGTTTTGTTTTGCTCAACTAACAGTCCAAAAACCGAAGATCTTCATTCTACTGATACATGACAAAGAAAAGATCATAACAGAAGCAGATGAACCAGAGAATTCTATAATAACCAATAGGATTTTAACTGCCATTAAATCCCTTTTTGTCGTGGTGACATGAAGCCATGTGAGAACTAAACTGCAATGTCTGTGTCCTTCATTGATTCAGTGCTTTATCCAGTTCTTTAATACGTCCTTCTGTGTGCAATAATTCTGTTCAGTGGCCTCTAGAAGTGTAAGTAAGTCACTTTCCACCGCTGAGCATTTGACTGTTTGTTGAATTCAGACACATTCACACTGTGAGGCAGTTTGCTTGCCCTCTTCTCACTACACTGTCAGTCTGCTCCACCACACACACAGCAAACAGGGTCCCCACAGGTCCTGAGAAACCTGGAAACTTTTAGAGCAGTTTTTGAGTCTTGGACGTCACGTGGAAAATGAGAGAACACTGTAATGTCCTGGAAAATAATTTTGGCATTTTCGTCTTTTACTTGTGCTGAGAGAGTCAGATCTTAGAATGGTGAGGGTGACAATGCACAGGCTGCTCTGGTCAAGTCTCGAAGCGCTCTGAACATCCCACAAAGCTGTGGGTTTTTGAATGCAGCCTTCATTGTTAGTAACTGCTGGTTGGTAAAGAAGTTTGCTTTTAATCACGTTTGGGATTTAACTCTCAGCGGGATTATTGTCTTCACAGCTAATGGTAGTAGTCGAAACAACAGCATATGAATAATGTTATGACTTGAACAGTGCGTGTGTGCGCGCTTGTGAGTGTTAAATGAGCTTAATAAATGGGAACTGTGTGTTTGCATGTGTGAGTATGCGCATGTTTTCCTAATTCCACGCAACCTCTGAATCCATAAAGCATGAAAATGAACAGAAATCGACTGCAGCATGTGTTGTTAGTGTTCTTCTGCATCTCACCACTTATTATGAGAGATAAACTTCAGTCTAGGTTTGTTTGCACTGTTTGCATTTTAGGGATTATTCTACCATAGTTGTTGCAGTAATAGAATAGAATCTTACTACAGTCCTTTACAAGTCCTTAAAGGGATTTTTGTGTTACAATCAAAGTTCTTTTGAAATGCTCCTTAGAGACAAAATGCGATGTGTATGCCCACATACCATGTGTTCAAGAGCTCATGATTCACAACTCTGCTGCGCTGTCAGTTCTTCTGTCTTCTCCAATACTCATCTCTGTGTGCTGCCCACAGTTTAAAATTTGCTGTCACTTTTCATTTGTGCGTTGGCTGTCAGGTGGAGAAGGTGGATGCCCGTGGCGTGCAGCTGGCTGCTCTCTTTATGGCCGGCGTTGACACAGCGCTGTTCATCAATGATGTGTGCGGCCAACCGTTGCCGTGGGAACACTGTTGTCCCTGGGGCTTCTTCGACGGAAAGCTGTTCCAGAGCAAACTGGCCCGGGCTGCCCGCGACCGTGCCGCCCTGCTGGACATGTGTGAGGGCCAGGTACGAACCTGAGAGCGTCTGTGTGTGTGCGTGTGTAATCCTCTCATTATTACACACACAGACACACAGTGATGGACAGAAATGGACTGAGTGTGTGAGGGATGCTTTTCTTTCAAGACCAGAAAGCCAATATAAACCTGCAGTTTTCGGTAGGTAGAGTTCTTTATTGACACCTAATGACTTTATTAATCACAGAAACAGTACAGAAAACCAGTAAAAAAAAAAAAACTAAATGTAATTAAAGGCTGAATTGTGTGAGGACTGTGATCTCGTCCGTGTCCGCACTCAGACGTTTGCAGGCTGTGTGGTGCGTTCATGTACCTAAACGTCTCAGTCACAGCTTTCTCTGTGCTCTGCAGGAGGAGCTGGTGTCCAAGGTTGAGAAGATGCGTCAGGCGATCCTCGAGGGCATCAACCTTTCTCGCCCTCCTCCTCCTCCCCCTCCTCTTCCACCTCCAGCCTTCCTGCCCCCTGCCATGGTGCCCCCTTTCTATCCAATGCCTCCTCTCTACCCACCTCGCCCCATGGGCGGCATGCCCCCTCATCATCACCCGCATCATCCACATCACCCCGCACAGCACAGACCCAGAGCCTTCCCAGGTACAGAGATGCTTTCGTTTTACATGCTGTTGTCTCTTCACAGGCATTAGCTGTGTCCCAATTTCAACAAAAGAATCCGTATGCGTACTAAAAACACCGATTTCTGAGTGTACTGTCGACCATTGTGCAGTGCACAGAGGAAGTGGAGATGTTGGACAGCTGAAAAACCTTCAAACTAATAGCAGACGGTATTGAAATGGCCTAATAAAATAAGAACGATTCAATTTGTGGACAAACATTGCAGCTTCTTTAAGTTTAATTGGAAGTATCATTGCAAAGATGGTATATATGTAATAAAAGACATGAAGCCAAAATATGAAAGAAATACAAGGCAATATAAAAATATACATCAATAAGATTAGAAAACACAACAAGAAGATTAAAAACAAGCTAAAATAACTCACTTCTGAGAGTTTCTTTCAGATGTGTGGTCTGCTGTATACAGTGAACTCTATGTAAACAGTTTATATGTTGTGTGGAGTTGGGGCACAGCTGTAGATTCTCTCTTCAGAGTGACTCTACAATAAGAAAGGTTTGTCTCAGCCGTCAGTAATTTTCTTCTTTCTTCAGGTATCCAGTCCATCCCCCCTCAAGGAGGGAAGCTGGAGATCGCTGGCATGGTGGTTGGCCAGTGGGCTGGGAACAAACCAGTCCGTGGGAGAGGGGGGTTCAACATGCAGGTGGTGTCAGTGGGAGCAGGGAAAGGGTGAGTAACATGGTGATCTTTTAGTCTCCAAAACAATATTTATACCACAATAAATTATCAGGAAGAATGAAAATATTGTAGAGTTTAAATGTACTCTGGTGATTTGTCCACACGTATTTTCTTTGTAGTTGTATGTGAGTAGTATCAGCCACAAGCATGTTGCTATGCAACTGCCAGCTTTCCTAGGTTGTAAAACCATTGCATAAGCAGGGCTTTTGCACTGAAATTTTTATTTCACCAGATCAGTATCATCTAAAGCAATAACAGAGTTGACTTTGAATGGGCTGTTACAGAGTAAAGATGAGTTGTAGTGTGAATTTTCTCTAAAAAGCTGGTGTGACTGAGCCCTGAGGCAAGCTACTGATATTGGTTGTGTTCAGCATTTAAAGGGGAACTGACGTTAAACATCAAAGTCTGTTTACAGGTCTTGGGGAGCACTACTGCATATGCAGAAAAAAAGTAGTATAAAGCATTTTGTTGGTCCAGAGGGAGCTGTGGGAAGTCTGATAAATTCACTTGAGTTTGGGAAAAAAAATAAAATCTGGTGGACCTTACCAGATCTCTGTCTCTTGCTCCTCGTCGCTCCCCCTCGTTAAGGGTGCATCAGCTGCTGCTATCGTGAGAAACCCGAATCTCTGACTGAACTGTCAGTGGCCAGGCTGCATTGTGGGAAATGTAGATGTCAAATTTTGTTTCTGCTGCATCAGTTTTTAAAACTTTTTAAATGTCTGTTCTGTTCCTTCATCACAGGAGGGGTAAAGAGATTCCAGCAAAAGTAAGGGGAGGGAAGAAGGCGGCTGCCAGCAGAACACAGGTATAACCCATCAATCAACAGCCCAACTTTTACACAAAGCTCACTGAAACCTCCAGAGAACATCACAGCTGTAATCTTCTCATGCGTCCTGCTGTTCTGTTAACAAAACGTTTTGACCACTCTCCTTCAGACGTCATCATCCCCCCCAGCCAGCAGTCCCCCAAAGCCCTCAGAGGAGGCAGGCTCCACGCCAGAGGTTGCCACTCAGCAGCTGAACGGCAGCTCAGCAGCCTCCGCCATCGGCCAGTCCTTGGAGCTGGCCCCCCTGGTCCAGCCAATCCCGTGTGCCTTAGCCAGCAGAGACAACCAATCAGAGGGGGTGGAAGTGGAGGCCCCCTGTTGCCTTGACGACTGCCCGTCAGACGGAGCGCTACAGAAGGAGGAGTGATGGCATCCTTCCCGGGATGCACTGCTCTGAGAGAGTTATCTGTGTTCGACTGCCTTTCCCTGTTTTTGTAGCCCTGCCTGCTAGCTGTGCACATTATCACATGGAGCAGGAGGTGAAAGCGAGGCTCCTCCTCGTCCTCCCTGTTGCTCCATGTGGTAGGCTAAAGCAGTTAGCTGTTACTCCCTTTTTAGTTTTCTCATGTGGTTTTGCATTGTTTTATGAAGAGAGGTTTTCTCCATGAGTCAGTAAGCGCCCCACCCCTCAAAAATCCTAAATGCCTCCCTCCCGCACTCAGAGTAAAATAAGCTTGAAGCCCCACCCCCATTATGACCCACCATTTTAAACGAGCCCCCCCTTAAGTATGGGTTTCTGTACAGTTTTAAGTTTCTTATTTTGTGTTTTTAATGGCCCCGTTGATTGAATCTCTACACACCGATGTTAAGCTTGCGGTTACGGTGACAGATTGGATGTGGTTTCCATGGTTACAGCATCTAGGCATGGTCGCCATGGTCGGTAGTTGTGTGTCGATGCGGTTTGTTGCCATAGCCATCTCGTGTGAGGTTTGTCTTACATGAGCTCAGAGAGACATTCAGAGTGATTTACCATTCTCCTGTGCAGTGACCCCAGCCCCCTCCCCACCCCCCATCCCCCACCCCCCACCCCCCACCCCCAAAACCACCCGTACTCTACAGGCTAGCTACACTGCTGAACACACAGTGTTAGCATACTTGCTAGCAACAAACCCCTTTATAGATTGATCAGTTATCTATCACTGGAGCACTTCTGCACCACCATGGTATTAGCGTGCTATTTTACTTTGACCTATGTAGCATAGCCTAGTGCTTAGCTGTTGTGCTAAGAGACCCCATGAATTTATGCACCTTAAGCCCTAAAGTATGCAAGATTTTACCCCCTCCTCCAAATAAAAAAAAACAGTGCATTATTATATTATCTTCCCTCCCCCCTTGTCCCCTTATTCCAAAAGCTTTGATTGTATTATCCAAGCAGAAGCACTTAATGTTGTATTTAAATATAATGATATTCAACAAGCCCCTGTACAGTTGAATTGACCGTCTGTGAGGGGTGTCCCCTGCGCCCGAGTAAATCATTATGACATGTAGAACTACATTTAAAGGTAAAGATCTATTTGAGAGACGTCAGAATGTGAACAGTGAGTGGTTTCAGACAAAGAAGCACTTTGTTTTAAAAATGTTAAACCACACTGGACAGTCCTCTACCAGGTGATAAAGAAATGAAAAAAAAAATCTGAGGCACCTTCTGGAGTTAAGGCCAAAAAGGAAAGACTAATGCTACCCAGCAAAAGATGGAGATGAATGGCGAGGCTTTGGGTGGCTGCTGCCAGGCACAGTTCCCTTCACACTGGCCTCACACATTCAGTCAAGAACTTTGCAATTAACCTGAAAGGACTCCTGATTGTCCATCAAGGATCGCTGGGAATCATTTCAGATTTCTAAAAAGTTATTTCCAAAGCGTATTTTGATACGGCTAGCCGACGGAGGCAGCCGCTGATATAAAAGGGGTGTGGCAACACAGCCTCAAAGATCCCTCTGCTCTCGGGTGGTGATTGAGCAACTGTTGTCATGACAATAACCCAACACCAAGAGCTGTTGCCCCGCATAGCTCTGGTGTGTCACTTTAGACCAGCAGGAAGCACTTCCCTGCCCTGGAGCACCTCGGCCACAGCAGAGGCTTTATGGGTTGGCTCACATGTCACATGACAGGGGAGAGGGAGGCCTCATGGCGGACCCGAGTGTGCCGCTCACAATCCGAGACTTACAAGATACTGAATTGTTTTATTAGAGCACTTATGTTTGTAGAGAATAAGATGTGTCCCCCACAGTAGGTTTCATCTGACAACGGAAATACAAGTACGTACTTTTTACCAATTACTGGTAGCACAGCTGCAAATGTAAAAGCAGTAGACCGATAAATATTGCCTGAGAGATGCTGGCCACGAACATTGTAAACTCTCTAAACGTACTAAGAGGTTGAAATGAGCTCATTTAAAAAAAAAAAAAAAAAAAAAAAAAAACAAGACAAGCCACCAAAAAACACCTCCTTTTCTTCCTATGTTGATGACTTGTGCTCCCTTGTGTGCCCCAAACCTAACATGGAAAAAGCTCTTATGAAATGCTGTCGTGAAGGAAAAAACCCTGACTATACATGTAAGTGTTAATGTAGTCGCGTCAGACATCCCCTCTGTTATGAACTCAACACATTACAGTGACACGCTGACAGTTGACCCAGCCTTGAGTGTAGGCCTACGGTCATCGCCCACAGGCCTGGGCCGCGCCGCGCCGCCGTCTCTTACGCCGACACCAAATGACATCAGAGGTTTGGACATGTTAGCCGTTATTGGTAGGGATTAAGCATTCGAGTGCTGTAGGTGTTCATAGGTTAAGAGTAGGTAACAGCGTTGGGCTTAACACAGGACTGTAATACACAGACACCAAGACTAGGCTAGAGAATATAGCTCCACTGGCCGAAATACTAAGTCTAGAATTACTAGGAGTCATATACTTAACTGCTTTCAACTTTTGACATTAGTACAAATATGTGTATCGCAACAGTACATTGTTAGAAGATGGCTTTTCTGCAGCGAGCCAGAGTGTGATCCGGTATACGATGCCCTCTCTCGATTCGCTCGCCAGATAACCATTACAAACACGCACGCACGCACGCACTCACACACACACACACACACACATATACAAACACACACACGACAGACAGGCATTCAGTTGCATTTGTTACCAGCAGCGTTCTCTCTGCTTTCGTGCTGAAGTGATTTTGTGCAGTTTCAGTTCCCAGTGGAGTGGTCGTCAGTTCACCAGAGATCATTTGGTAACACATTCTTCTGACTCTAAAATCCCACACTCACAAGTTTTTGCATGGACGGATTAAAAAAAAACAAAACATGTTAGCGGTGTCGTCAGGTAGGCACAAGAAGCAACCTTCTACACGGACAACACATTAATACACACACACACACACACGGATACATAGATGTTAAACCCTGATTTACACAGTAGCTAGTATGGAAAAAAAAAAAGTCAACACAATACATGTAGTGTCCCTTTTTTGTCCTTGTCTGTTTTAGTTCAATAGATATTTGATCAGTGATTTTTATGCTTGTTATCCTAACACCCCCCCTGCTATGGCACCTTCTCTCGCCTCCCCCTCCTCTCCCACCACACTCCACCAAACTGTTTATTCACTTCTTTTCTCTGCCCTCATAGGTTACATGCATCCACTCGCACACACACACCCACACCCACACACACACAGACACCATGGCCATTGACTGTCATTGAAAGCAGCCACACACAAACACAGATACTGCACACACAGGTTAACCCCTCCCGTCACCCCCTGTATTTCAGCCCTCTCTTTCACTCTTATCGCCTCCCTCTCTGCCTCTCCTTTAGCCCTTAGGACCGTTACTATTGGCCGTTTTTCTCTCTTCTCTTTGGGCTGCCCCGCCCCTTAATCAACCCGACTAACAGTAAAGGTTATATTAACGTTGATAATCAGTTTCTGTATGTATCTAGCCAGAGTCTGGAAAAAAAATCAGAAAAAAATCAAAACTGTTTTATTCAATTGTGCAAATGTGTTTTTCTTACTATTTTTAATGTTATTACATCTTCTAATCTAATCCTTTTACCATTGCTTCAGTTAGTACTGAAATACGCTTAGCCAACCTAGAGATTTGAACTGTAATGATTGCGATTTTCCTTACCTGTATTTTATATGGCATCTTTAGACCACTTCACCATTTATTATGTACGTAAGTAAATATTGCCCGTTTTTTCGAATTGAAAATCGTCGTCTGCACTATGTTTGATTCTCATAATATCCCTGATAACGATTAGGTGGTCGACTCATTATCAATCGAAGCTGAACTCTGCGCCCTTGCACAAAGCAGCGAAACATCTCTTGTAAACACCTGAGAACCAAAGTGCACCTAGCATCCCCCCTTTACCCCGTATAAATTCCCCATGGTCCCTGCCCCCCAGCCCCGACATTGACAGTTTGCCCCCCGAGTAACAAGTATTCTGATGAGTATGATTATATATATATAATGACATTACAGCACGTGTGATTCATCTGACAAGTCTGTGACGTAACGTAATGGTGTTTTTACACTGTGGTTGTTGTGGAGACGCAGACAGACAGGGAAGAAGGAGCGAGGTGCGAGTTTGTAGGCGTTGTGGATAGATTCGCCGCTCATGTTGCCCGCTCAGTTGTACGTTCTTCATTGACTGAATTTAGGCTGTGTGAACTACTGCACGCGCTCACATCAGGTCTACACTAATACACAGGAAGGAACAACGCCCGACAAATATGCTTTCAGCCGCGCGGGGGTTTTGGCGCCCTCTTTTGCATTTTTCTTACACGTAAATTGTTGCGCTCTCTCAAACTTGCCTTTAACTCCCCAGACTCAGATTGACAGAGCACACAGAGCTATTCTGAGTCTCTTCATACTGTACAGTAAGTGGGCATGGAGGCTGTTGAAAGTGGCTGAATTTTCCTCAAAGCGCAAATCTGAGATTGCTTGGCTTCCCAGTAAATGTCATGAAAATGTGGAGTGTGGGAGAGAAACGGTGAACCTGAAGAAACAATGGATTTGTCGAGAAACTTTTGATAATCGTTTGAGTTATTTTGAAGCACAAATACCACGTGATATTTACAGCTTTTCAGTTGTGAAAATTTGCTGAATTTCTTTTAGATCTGCAACAATTAGTCAATAAATTGTTAAACTGACGTATAATTAATTGGCAAAAAAAAAAAAAAAGCAGTAGATCCAGCTTCTCAAATGTGAGAATGTGATGACTGAAGGGTGAATAATCATGAACTTCAGCTCGGGCTTCAGGAATTTGTAACAAGGGTTTGTTTATTTGTTTTGTGTTTTTTTACACAGAACAATTAATTGAGATCCCTGATTTCAGCCCTGATTTATCCGTTTTATGTAAAAGTAAAAATCTTTGGGTTTTTACTGTAAGTTGGACAAGAGAAGGAATTTAAAGATGTCTCTTGGGGTTTTTGTTGTTTTGATGTACATTTTTAACTATTTTTTGACCGAACTGAGAAAATAAAGTACAGATTAATAAAAGTAAACATAAGTTGAAGCCCCGTGAGACTTAATACCGTGATCTTTTCAACAAAGTACAAATTACAATCCGCAGCCTAGGGCTTTCTTCTATCATCCATATAAATTCATTTCTTTGCTCAGTTTCTTGTCTAAGGCAAGGTGGAAGGCAACAAACAGTCTCAGCTGAAGTGACACGAGGAAAATTCACCCTCCCAGTGAAATGAGTCACAAGAAATGAGTTATGTCAGGTGGATAAAAGCACCTTGCCTCTGTGCCTATAAAAATGGGAGCATCTCTGAAGAGTCCGACAATGTTAAGAGAACCAAAAGTCCCAGAATAGAGATGTACTGTGTTGTATTGCAGAAGCTGAACAGTATTAATGTCTGTCATACAGAATGTGGAAAGGAATCATCTGTTGTTTTGTACCTGTTCTGATCTATTTGCAGGATTCTCACAGCATTTTGTCCAGTTTGAATAAAGGTCCCTGTTCTGTCTGTCTCTCTCTCTACACTGCCACTCCCCCCCTCAACAGCCCCCCAAGCTCCAGTATAACTCCCCCCCATCCCTCCCCTCCATGGCTGAGTCCCAGTAAGAGGCTCAGGTTGATTATTGTGGGCCGTTTCTTGTCACGTCGGTCAAACATGCCCTCAGCAACATGTGTACCAGTGCATGCACTTCAGTACCCAGGGCCACCGAAACCTACCTGTGCAGCAAAAAGGGTTAAAATCTATCCATAATATTATTGTTATAGAAATATTATCAACATCATTATTGCTGTTATAATTATGGTTGGTATAATTTGTCATCATTGTTAGCATTATGGAAGCACCAGACTGTTTGTGGAAAGATGAGAAAAAGAAAGCTTTTTGTTTTTTTTTTATTTGTCTGGCTGTTGGTGGTCTGATCTCACAGAGGGAGGGGAGGAATGGTTCAGAAAGAGACAAAGATGGCAGTCATGTTTGTACTGGTTGGGAAATGACTTACAGTGCTGAAATAAAATTTATTCTTTTAGTAAAAAAAGTATCTGCTGTGTCCATTGGCGTGATTTTTTTTGATTTGCTTTGGCTTTGGTTTTTAAATCTTGAAGAACAATAATAATGAGAACAAATAAATGCCATAATTTCTGATTTGATACGGAACCGAATAATTTCTAAAAAGTATTCAAAATCCAATATTGATTTGAATTTAAATTCAAATGAATAATTTCAATTTGAATTAAAGTTCAGGTTAATAATTGGTGTAGTGGGGCCTTCTACATGTCTGTACTCAGGGGTATGTTGTGTCATCATCTGTCCATGCTTATAAATCATTAGTAAATTATGTATTAGCCATTGATAAAGCCACTAATTACACTTTAAACCTTGTTTTTTTATTAACGGTGCTTTATCAGACTATGATATCCTGAACTTTACTTCTAATGAAGTATTTCTACACGGTAGTGTTGACAGTAAAGGGTGTGTGTACTTCTGACGGTCCATGTGAGAAAGTCTCTGAGGTCCGCTCTGTGGCTGCGGCTGAAGTCTCGTTCTGGGCGCGTAACTCTCGAGATACTTGGACCAGCTCTCGGCCAGCGACCACAGACCCGCTCCGCCAGGGAAGACGGCGAGGATGATAGCGGAGCTACCTGGGCTAAGAGAAGGCGTGAGGTAAACCCCTGCTGCTTTGGTTTGACGCCCACACAGACGGCGAGTTGGGCTCGGTGGTGAGGGTGGGGGGCACCCCCTCGTTGCGGACACAGACACCCGCTGGTCTGTGTGAGCGTGTCCGGGACAGCGGATGTGACAAGAAGTCGGACTGAGAGGTCGAGAACCGCCAATTCCAGCTAGCTGTCAGCTAACAGATTAGCTGACTTCCAAGGCAGGCTGCACTCGAATACTAAATTAACTTCCTTTGCATCATCAGCAGCTGGTTTTCGTTCTGTCTCATACAAAAAATATCGATATGATGTCCACAAAACCAAAAAAAAAAAAACCCCACGTTAAGCAGCTGGACAGTCAGAGGCACTGCCCAGGTTAGCCCGTTAGCCTCATCTAGTGTGGGATCCAAGCTGCAAACGTTAGTGCTTTAACAGTATTTGTTGGTTAGGTCCATGTGCGTTTGTGTAGACGTCAGTCCATCATGTCCTGCTCCTTATCGCAAGTGGTTTGTGTTCCCTAGGTGCTGGTTTGGCTCTGGAGACTCTCCTCAAGGACGGGGAACCTCTGAGAAGTAGGCTTCATGATTTTCAGGGGACCGCTCGCCTCCTCTCTGTCCTACTCTTTAACTCCTCTCCCTGACGGATGAACGGATAGACGAGGGTTTTAAATTCATAAGTGTAAAGATGTCAGTGATTTGGACTCCAGAGAAGAACGGTGGGGGGGGGGGGGGAGGGAGCTGTGGGATGAGGTAGTAGTTTGTATAGTTTTAGGATCACACCTGATCTGGGAGATAACTATACAGCCTACTGTCTTTCTCACGGCGTCCAAACCATCACCTGCATGACAGAGACTGCCGGACACGTCCACGACTTGTTTCCAGCGTGACTGAAGCCTCTGCTGTCCAAAAGTGCACTGTGAACACTGCATTTGTTTTCCTGGTTGTATTCTGTGTTGCTGTCCTAATGTGTCCCTGGCTGTTGACAAATCGGTCAGAACACAATACCTGTCATGTTAGTTTCAATTTCCCTGCTGCTAACATGCAAAAACAAACCAAAAAAAAAAAAAAACAAAACACACAACTGAAGGATGGAACAAATTTTGAGTCTGCCCTCGCACAGTGACAACAGATCTACAGGAGCTGGCTTAAGGTTCCGTTTTCATGGTGCGTCAGGGCAGATGTGTTTGTAGCTGCGCTGCGGTGAGGTAGTAAGTTGTGTTGTTGTGGGGTGTGGGATATTGCAACCCCTGTTTTGGAGATACAACTATACAACTTACTGCCTTCCACAATGTGGCAGCGTGATGCTCTGTGTTCCAGCCTCTGCGGTGTGTTCAGACACGTCTTGAATCTGCTGGTAATTAATACGATTTTCAAAAGAAAATGTGCTTTGCTGCTTTTTTTTTTAATTGAGCTTTCTAAGCAAGATTTACAGGTTTTATCTTCTCAAAGGTAGATTTATGTTTTTATGTCGTCTATGACAAACTGAATCAGGGCACTTTATTTGAACTTTATTTTACGCCGGCTTCCACTGGTTATTGTTGTTGACAAACTGATTTTCAATCGACAGAAAATGAGTCAGGAATTAATTCCACACATATGGAGACGTCAGCTTGTGGCTGTGGGACGTTTCTGATATTTTATAGACAAATGACTAAACGATTAAATGAAAAATAATTGTTTATAAATTTTAATAATTTTCAGACATTGGTGGGTAATAAATGTGTTATGAAATGTTTCTGTACTATTATTTCCATTATATATTCCCCTGATTATTTCCTTAAAATGATGAAAAGTGATGAAATGGTGAAAAGGCAGATTCCCAGTTCCCCAGAACCCAAAGGATATCTTGTTTTGTCGGTTTATGATGATATTAAACAGTTTTATATCATCAATTACTGAAACCAACAATCGACTGTCAAAATAGCTGACAGTTAAGTTTCTGTTGCCTGACCAAATGATTAATTGACTGATCTTTGCAGTTCTTCTAAACTATATATCTGATAAACTGATCAGCTGATAATAAAATAGATTCTTAATTTGATGGTGGAAAGATCAGAGGATATGACATTTCAAATGTTTTATTTTTGCACATTTTACACATAATGAAAATAAAAGCAGTAAGTATAACAGGCTTCCAGAAGCTCTGTTGTCCAGTAACAGTTAAAACCGTGCTAAACGTCCAAAACTGACTGAAAATGAAATCAAATCTCCCGAAGCATCAGTTGGTCTCCTGCACTGACCTTGGTGAGCCGCAAAGCTGCTGTGATTGGACGGCATGCTTCTTATTTATCCTGATAAGGGCCTATAACGAGAGGGGGGCGTTCCCCGAGATCTCGCACTGGATTGGTCAGATTGGAACAAAGGGGCGGGGCTTATGCGTTTTTCCATGCTGTCACCGAAGAGACGTAAAATAACAGAGCTCTCACACTGACTGTGTTTTCGGAAACAGCGTACTTCCGGAATCTTACCGTGACTTGACATTTGACATGAATTTTTACATTATCACCCTGTGATACTTAAACATTTACTGAATATATATATA
>JBBMJY010000012.1:22920053-22930064 GCA_037833715.1 Toxotes lorentzi
ATGTGTTACTAAATTACTGTTTGTAGAAAAACTCACGACTTGACTTCTTGCCTGGGTGAAGTTGTTTGGTTTGTAAGCGATGTGTTATCCTTCAGGAGCTCAGTGTAACTGCTGGGCTGCTCGGACTGAGGGGGGCATAAGTACCAGCTAAGGGTGTGTCTGTGTATGAATCACGGGGAAGGAACTTCCTTAGAAAGTGAAAGGAAACGAGCAAGTGTGTAGAACTACTGCCATCTCTGTATGTCCGAAGTTTTTCTGCTAACTGCATGCTCCTGTTCAGTGTCCTCTGGATGAGCTGTCTCTGATGACAGGCTCTTCCAGGCAGTTACACCTTTTCCAGTCCAGCACTGACTGTTTCTCCTGCTGGATTGCAGTCTGGCTTGTGGCTTCATGTTAATGGTCGGCCTCTTTGTCCTTGTTCTGTCCTCCATGGGCTCACACATGGAGGAAAACTTACTTACCTTGAAAGTAAAAGTGAAGATCGTGAGATGACATTTGACCGGTCTTCTAAAATCTAGACACTAGTGTTTGATTCAGTCGAACGTGTCCCAAATCTTTGTGACATTTTGCTGTCTCTTCAGTACCACTGCCTTTTTCGAAGAGCTGAAAATCATGAAACAGACTGCAACATGACAACTTCAGGACAAAGGCAGATGGAGGGGGCAGAATTATCAATATTCAGAAGAATATTGATCTGGAACGATTCTTTGTAAAAGAGAAGAAAAGAAAAGACTCGACCCAAAACTGAAATATTTCAGCATCTATAGGATGGGTCGCCCGTTTTGTCAGTATACATACATATATATGTATATTCATTTGAGTATTGTCCATAAACAGATTTGACCTGTTTATGAACAGTTTTATTTTAGTGGTTCAGACTGGACTGAGAGTTCTGATATTTCCCCTCAGTTACAGTAAATGGAAAGTGAAAGTAAAAACTTCAGGGGAGTTGAGGGCTTTACAATGAGCCTTGTGTGTTTATGTGTTGTTTTTTTTTTTTTTTTTGTTACCTCTTTGGGACTTTTTCATTATAAACAACAACCTTGCTGCAACCAGTCGTGCTCATGGGAACCAAAGCCCAAAACATAATCAAGGTTTGGGCTCGTCTGTCCACAATGAACGGAAGTGAGTGTAATGTAAACAAGGCTATCTGTGCTAATGTGTGTGTGTGTGTGTGTGTGTGTGTGTTTTCTGGTACTGACGGATGTGTCCAGTTCCCCACGCAGATTTATTTAAGCCCAGAGGATAAAACCAAAATTGTCTTTTTATAATTAAGCATGTCAAACAGTGTCTCAATTAGAGAACCATTTAAAAACATACATTTAAAAAGCTTGTAATATGCCATATGATGTAGTTAGAAGTACAAATAGATGGTTTATTCAAGAGGGAGTAAACTTCCAAGAAATGTAAAACTGAGATGAAATGACAGACAGGTTTGTAAACAGAATATTTAAAATGTCAAATACAAATTGCTTTATGATTATTTAGGAAAGGTCATTAAAATATTATAATTAGATGAGTTCAAAGTATATTTTTGCAATGTACAGGGAAGTAAAATATAAGATAATTATCAAGAGCACTTCTTTTCAACATGTTAAAAAAATAAGAGCACAAAAGGTCAGAGGTTACAGCAGATGATCACTGACGGCTTCATCTACAGCTGGAGACTGGAGCACGTTTCTCGTAGGAGGCAAACCGCAGCAAGATAATGTCTAAAAATAAAACTTACTGGCAACAGGGGATAATGGCACAACACAAGAACTACAGTGATCTGAAGAATCCAGACTCAGTTAACCTTCTAAAGAAAGTCACTTCCGTGTTTCTGTCACGTGTCTGCCCCCTGGTGTTCAGTCCTGTGGAGCACAAAGCACAAAAATAATGCGTCTTTCTTGCATTTGATTGAATATTTGCTGAGAGGAGGTTAGAGGGTGACTCACCGTCAGGGTCCCTCCTCGTCTTCCACTGGTAGAGGAGCAACACAGCAGCAGAAAACAGCGCCGAGACACAGAAAACCACAGGGAGGACGTAACCTGGACGAGAGATTTCAAAGAAAGAAAAAGAAAAGTTCTACATCTCCTACAGATCTTTGCATCACTTAATCTGTTCTGCACCATGTAAACTTGTTTTAAAGATTGAGATATAATAGTTTTCACTGGCAGAGTTTCAGCCCTGTGGGTTTGAACCTTTGACCATGCGAACTGCAGCTGCACCTGTTGTTTCCTCTGCCTGCTGCTGTTCAGGCTGCTTCACAGTCTCTGGAGCTGTGAACAACAAAAGCAATCAATGAAAATCAACAACAACCACATTCACACGTTATAATGATGATTTACATGTAGTGGGTCACATTTGACACTGACTCAAATTAAATCTGTTAATTTAAACGAGCTGTCAGAGACGTGTGAAGACTTTCTACAGATTTTCGTCACCAAAAGGAAAAAAAATAACCACCACCTCTGAATACTGGGCAACCAGTTTAGCTTCAATACTTTGATAAAAGTCACAGCGCTGGACTGAACAGAATAAAACTCACCGTCTGTGACTCTGACCTCAAACTCCCGGTATGAATCAGGTAGGTAAGGTCTTTCCAAACCACACCTGTACCGTCCTGAGTCAGACTTGGTCAGCTGTGTGATGCTCACAAACAGAGCGGGAGAGGATACTGGAAAAGTTCCTTCTTCGTATTTGATGCTGTACCTTCCTCTGTGAGCTGTGCTGCCCTCTGTTTCCACGAGAATGTCTTTTTCTTCACATTCGTCCTTACAGAGGAACTTTTTTCTACCAGAGAGGGTGAAGGGGCAGGTGGCTGTGACACTTCCTCCCTCAGTACTGATGAATATGTTTGCACTGGAGAGGCCAGCGTTTCCATCCCAGAGTGCTGCTGGAGAGATGGAGAGTGGTGATGATGATGATGATGATCAGTGCTTCCTGTATTGTATATTTAGAGTACAACACTGACTGTAGATGGGTTTCTGTTGTAGCAGTAGTTGCACTTGTTTCAGTGCCTCTTTTTATTCAGAGCCAGCCCAGTTTTTTTTTAATTGATTGGTTTGTGATGGACAATAAAAGAACATTATATCATGGAAACACTGCTGGTGCAACTGGGAAAAGTCCTGCACTGAAAATCTTACTTAAGTAAAGGTACATAAGCATAATCAGCAGAATCTACTCAAAGTAAAATGATCTGTTCTGCAGACAAACAGACCCTGTGATGGTTATATTATTAAATATTATATTATTGGATAATTCTTACCAGTGCAATAATGTTTAAGCAGCCTTTTACCGTTGTATTTGGTCTCAAATGTGAACCACACATTGCACTGTGGGATAGTTTAACTGACAGTACTGCATCATATTTTAATAATTGATCATACATTTTTATGTAAACTCCTAATCAGCACTACGTGTTTCCCTCTGAAATACAGAGGAGCAGAAGTGTGGAGTTGCATCACAGGAAAGAACTAATACATGTATTTAACAACTTTTCCACCATTGGAATCCACCAGAGAACAATCAGATAAACAACAGGCACCAAAAACAGCTGTGATCAACACGTCCAGCACCTGTAGAGACAGTCAGGTAAATCAGTCCTCACCTGATAAGACACAGAAGGACAGAACACGGTGGATGTTCATTCTGAATTTGATCCTGATGGAGAACAATCGTCAAACGTCCTGTGTCACTTCACTCTGTCTGGTCTCCGTCTGTCTGATCAGGAAGTGGACGCTGCTCGGTTTAATTTCTCCCTTCCCCTCTGCGGTTTAAACCCTTTATAGCTCCTCATGTCGCCACAGTATAATGATGATGATGATGATGATGAGGATGAGGATGAGGGGTAAACTTCGTCATGTGAACCCGCTGATACATCACTGTTTTCACGCTGAAGCTTCTCCCGGGACATTCCTTTGGTGCAGCCATGAATTTTCTTTATTTTTTAAAATACATCTGAGGAACGTTAACACCAAAGTCTTCTTCAGCAGCGTTTCACAGGCTGTCACTGGAAACTTGATCTAAAAAGAGATCGCACCGACATCAGGTGCCTCTTTCACAGTCAGTCGCTTCCTTATCGCGGTGCTACAGCAGAAACATGTGGGCAGTTTTATTTATAGAACTGAACCGATATTTCTAACTATTGGAAATCACTTTAAATCTACGGGAGCTCCAGGCGTCGCTTCAGTCGGTCGATGCTTGACTCCACATGTTTCTGCTTTGCATGCAGTCACTTTCTTTGCATCTTTATTGTCGGAGTTATCGGTTTGGTCCCAGATTCTCCTTCTCATATTGTTTCTCTGCTGTTCCTCATGTGGAGCAGCTGCAGAATTTCTGTCCTGTTTCACTTTCTGTCAGCACAAGTTTTATACACACGGTGTTTTTTACTTGTAATATTTGGTTTAAAAAAGTTCCTTGAGAATAATAACATAATAAAAACTTAAATGGAGGACAATCAGTGTGAACCACGCTGTGACTGATGTGGGAGTTTAGGTTTAAAATCAGAAAAAAAGCAGGAGAAGATGTTTGTTTAAAACTTTATTTTTAAAGATAAAGGAAAAATTAAAACTTTCAAATTCCGAGGAATATGTGTGGATGAGAGGGTCTCATGGGAAAATCACAGTTTTTAAACAAAATACAGATCTGAGGAATATTTACAGAGCTTTGATTAGATCAGTCCTGTGGCTGTAGTGTTTGGATCAGCTGCGTGTACGTCCATGAAAAGGTCACACAGAATCCAGGATGAAGCTGAAAGGCTGTGGAACAGGCTTCTTCACATTTCAAGACAGTTAAAGGACGAAATCTGCCAGGCCATAAAGATTCAGACCCTCAGAAACACAATCATGAACATGAGCTGGGAAACTAACAATCCAAAAACAAACTCTGAACAAAATCTTTTATTTTGGCACAAAATCAAGATCCAGTGCATCCAAATGGAAACTGTGACAATCAAGAGACACTTAGCTAAGATTGCTGGAACCAACCAACCAACCAAACAAACAAACAAACAAACAAACAAAAGCCGTGACACAGCACTAGGTGGCGGTAACGCTCCGCCTGGTTGCAATTCGCCATCAAAAGAAAGCGGAAGAAGGAGAAGGTGGCGCAGGTGAAGTGAATGAACTCAGGTCGCGGGTCCTGGACTGTGGCTCAGAAAATGAATCGGGCGAAACGTGGTCATTTCTCAGTGAAGACAGGGAAATACGGACACGTGCTATTATTATTTTTATTTGTTTCGAAGGATGTCACGCTGGAAAACGACCCGCGGAGGCGTTACGAGCGCGAGAGTGGAAAACAAACACACTTCCGGTCTTGGATTTTAAACCGATGAGAGGTAAACACCTGCTCTGCAGGTGAGTCTCTTCTGTCCCCGAAATTTAATGGCGTTACTTTTCATTTCCATCACTGTTAGGACAGATATGGAAACATATTGATGAAAAGAGTCTTTTGGGGGGTTCAGGGGCACCTGGGTTCAGGTTCAGGGGCGCCTGGGTTCAGGTTCAGGGGCACCTGAAGATGATTCACCTGATCGATCTTACTCAAATTGTTTCAAACCTTCCCAGGATCCAAGCAGCGTCTTTTTTTGTGTGATTTCTCTGCAGATTTCCGCTCATTAAACTTGATGGGCGTCATACTCTCATGTGTGGATGATCTGTGTTTGGTTAAAACTGCAGTGAACTGTACACGTTCTGATCCTGAGTGTGTGAATCAAGCTCCTGGTACGGAGATTCCTCTCGATTGGAGTCTGCGCCACAGTTGTCGTAGATGGCAAACTGAGGGAGGGGGGAGCAAAAAAAAAAAAAAAAATTATTGAGGTGACAAGAAGTGAGGGCACAACCGAAATGGTAGCCATGACAACGGCCCATATGCACTGATGATGTTTACAGAGGAAGTGTAAAAGAAATGCACCTCTGCGTTTCTGTCGTTTTCCTGTGCGCTCGCATCTGTGGGAGAGAGAACAGCAAAGGTGTTTTCCTGGTTTGCTCTGTTTGTAATTGTTGGAAGGTAGGAAGATAGAGGCAAGAGAAGAAAGGAAACTCACAGGTAACATTAAATAGCTTCTTCTTGTGGAGCAGCAGCAAAACAACCACCAGCAGCACCGCAGTCAGAGAGACGCAGACGACCAGAGCCAAGACTTTACCTGCGTGAGAGACACCGGAGAGAACGACTCAAACAACTACTGACGAATCACAAGGAGGAAAAGATCCGTTTGACAGCAGATGCTTGGACTCCATCTGCAGAAAGCTCCAGGAAAAAAAAAAAAAAAAGAAAAGCTGTAAGTGGGACCTTGATTTAAACTTATTTTGTCAAACTGTATCTGGGAAAAAAAAAGACCTCCAGAGACACGCGGGAACATTTTCAGGAGCTCCATTAGAAACTCACCGTCTAAAACCGAGATCTCAAACTCCTGGCACGTGTTTGGTCCGTCTCTTCTCAACACGCCGCACCTGTATCGCCCGGAGTCGTTGACGGCGAGCTCCGTGATGGTCACGTTGAACAGGTTACTGTCCCCGAACACGATTTTGTATTTGCTACCCGTTGCCGTTGCAGCGTTGGTGTCAAAGAGAAACGTCTTACATTCCTCCCTGCAGAGGAACTTCCTGTTTTGTGGATGTGAGGACATGGAGCATCTGATTGTGACGTTTCCGCCCTCCGTGCCGCTGTAGACTCTGGGCTCTGCCAAGGCCACGTCCCCCTCACAGAGCTCTGTCAAAGACGAAAGGTGAAGACTGATGGTCAGCACTTTGTCGTAGGCAACAGTCTGACTGACGCTGGGTGCTTTCGTTCAACATTAGAAGGCAAAATGCCAAATATTCTTCTGCTCCAGCTTTTTTAAATGCGAAGTAAAGTAAAGTGAATATCTCCAAAAACAATACACTACGGGACGTCACCTTGGGTTTAGTGAATGGCGGTCGGCAATTTTCGAGATTTTCAGCAGTTCCTAAAAAAAAAAAAAACGGATTCAAATGTGTGTATTTTCTTGATCTAATTTAAAATGGAATTATGTGTCTGATAAACACATTCTCAGTCTCACAGTCAGGTTTTAACTTCTTCGTGTAGATCGGTTTGGATCCGGTGGTTCTGGATAAATCTGAGTGGCTGCGAGATGAAAGAAGAAAAAACAAAGTTCTGCTACACAAATAATGTCTTTGCTTTCTAAAATAAAATTGAAATATTGGATAATTAAACATCTTTGGGCCTTCAATAGTTGATTAAACTGGAACCATCTGAGAGATTTGGACAGCTAACAGCGTATTGTGTGATATAAGGTTTGTCATATGTCTTTGTGCAGCCTTCAGTCTTAATCTTCAAAGTGTCCAGTAACTAAATGTTGTGCATTAAAAAGCACAACCTTTCTGTCTGAATCGCAGTGGATTCGTGCAGAGCTTCTTTTTATTTTATTTTTTTGTTTAATTGATTTTTTTCCCCTGGTGGGAGCACAGGACTCAAAACGAGGTCAGAATGAGTTTGTAGACGTGAGGAACTGTATAAAGTACAGATGCACAGTCGAAGGTCTGTTGATTGAGTTTTAGAATAGAAAATGTGTCTGTGGCCTCAGAGAGCAGCAGCCGTTGTCGTGGTTGCAGTTGTCTGATTAATTGCTGCTATAATCGCAGGTGGGGGACAGAAAACGCTCGGTTTCATGGAGGTTAAATTTCGTGACTTGAGTTTGACGCTCACCTCTGACCCTGAGCTCAAACTCCTTGTATTTAGGATCCCGTGAAGAAGACGTGCTCACGCCGACTTTGTACCGCCCTGTGTCAGACTGGCTGAGCTCTGTGATGACTACGTACACTTTACGGTCACTGGTGTCGTATCTGATGGTGTATCTGCCGCTCTGAGCTCGGTTCCCGCGTGTTTCAATGAGGATGTCTTCTTCTTTGCAGTCGCTCCTGCACAGGTACATTCTGCTTCCTGCAGGGACCTGAAAGTCAAACGAAACCCTGAAATCTTCGCCTTCCACTTTTGTGTTAGGGGAAGGTTGTGCGTTGACGAGTTCAGTGGTTCCATGGAGCAACGCTGCAGAGACAAAGAATAATGCTGATCATCAGACCTTCATATACTGCAGACTGCAGAACTCTCTAGTCCTGGCAGACGTGGTTTTAGTGCAGGTGTTTTACCTGTATGATTCTTCCTTTATCTTAAAGTGGAACAAGATGGGAGCTATAAAGCAGCGATGTAATATTCCACTTAGAGATGCAGCACTTTGTCAGTTAATCAGATTAAAATTAATCAGCAGCTAATTTGATCAACAGTCAACTGAATATTTTTGTGGTTTTCACAGTTGGTCAAAACAAGACGTCACATTGGACTGTGAGGAAATTACGACCTGTGGGGAATTTACATTTTCTAGGCAGAATCATGATGATGAAAATAATAATTAGTTGTGGCCCTAATTCCAACTTCAGCAGATGATGATGAATGATAATTTAATTTGGCTCGTTATTTACAGATTAAATTATTTAAACATTAATGATGTGGCAGCAACATTTGTGCAAAACTGAAAGTTAAAATGTCCAAAAGAATTTTTTGTGCTGCAGCGTGGAAGGGTCTGTCAGGTACTCGGTCCTCACCTGATGAGAAGCAGAAGAACATGAAACGGTGGATATTCATCCTGAGTTTGATCCTGATGGAGAAGATTCGGTGGAACCACAGAAGAACTGCCTCTGATCACTTCACTGCGTCCGCTCTCCGTCTGCCTGCTGTGTACTGCAGTTTTCAAACCGCACTCTCGCTCCTTCTCAGAACTGAGCTCTTACTCAAACCTCATTTCAAAATGCTACTGCTGCTTCCTGCCTGGAAGAGTTCACTCTGAACCCCGACCAGCTGAGCCTCAGCCGACTGAACATCGTGCCTCATGAAGGAACAGTGGTTTCAGAAAGTTAAACACATATTCCAGGTATTGATCGCACTCATCTCTGTGCTGGTGACACCTTTTTTTTCCTTGTGAGGCTCAAACTATGACGTTTGGACAGTTACTGGACAACTGCAGCTTCCTCCAGAGGGCTGCACCTTTTAATATGAAGCTTGATTTAAATGCACAACTTTAAATCAAGCTTCATATTAACTTTTTCTTTCTTTTTTGTGTTTTCAAAAATGAAACCAAGTGAGAGACGTCCTGATCAAGTGTTTTTGGGGCTCACAGAATTTTTCCTGTGTTGTGAGCCGCTGTAAATCCTGGTTCTTTTTAAAAATATCAGCCCTGCGACAGCAGCAGGCTGAGGGTCAGCTGATACCTACCATGCCATTATGAAGTCTCTGTGTAGAGTGAAGCAGTTTGAAGTCTTGTTGACACTGCAGCACTTTGCTTTTTTTTGTGTGTGGTCTTAGTTACTTTGTTCTCCCACTTGTGTAAAGGAAAAAGATGAAGAAAGGAAAGAGGAAGTGGTTTTGTCTTTTTTTTTTTTTTTTGGGTGCAACATATATAAGAAGAGTAAACAGGCAACTTTGTCCTGAGAGGTGTTCAGCGTTTCCTCTTTTCAGCAGCGAAACATTGACTCGTCTATATTTGTCTATACTCTGGCCTCTTCTTCGCTGTCATTCCTGCTGATGAACGTTCTTGTTAAACCATTAATGACAGATGAATAGGTGGAATCATTTCAGCCTGTCATCAAGCAAAATTAAACTGAAACGAGAGCATTTACTGCGTTTTTGGTTTGATATAGTTATACATGAATCAACTGATAAATCAGTCACTGGAAAATTAGTAAGAAACCATTTTAATAATTGATTAATAATTGATTAACTTGTTTTTTTTTTGTTATATGATGAATATATATTTTGGATATTTGATGCCATAAATCAAGCTGTATGAGTAAATCAAAGAAACAATAAATGGCCATTTTTGACTAGTTTGTCAAATTGTATAGACCAAAGGATTAATTGATTGAGAAATAATCAGATAAATCAATAATAAATATATTGTTAGTCGCAGCACAAGTAGATTGACTGTTTTTGGTTTGTACACAACAAGCAATCAGACACGTCACCTCTGACTCTGAGAAACAATTAAACAGACTGAGC
>JBBMJY010000012.1:22936491-22954085 GCA_037833715.1 Toxotes lorentzi
ACACACACACACACACACACACACACACACACACACACACACACACACACACACACACACACACACACACACAACCTAACTCTAATCTTCTGAGCTGATGTTTTTCAGGAGGCTCAGAGAAAACTGTGTACGCTAATGTGACAGAGGTGAGTTTGAGTAAATATGTGTCGTTTTATCATTAGTGTTTGTGGAACCAGCAGATAATTGAATCCAAAGTAAACTCCCTTCGTCCTCCTGCAGGTCAGCCGAGTGTACGAGGAGATCAGAGAGGACAGACAGCACAGATCTCCTGTGGAAGTGTCTATGGTTTACGCTCAGGCCAAATACAGCAAATCAGACAGAGTCGAAACAGACGAGTACAGCTTGGTCACAAAATCCTGTGCTGAGAACAAAGTAAGTAAACGTGTGGTGGGATTTTAGCTTTGGCTCCAGAAAACAGTTGATTTAGGTTTAATCCACTGAAACAAACTAACAAGTGCAACTTTTGAAAAGAGGCGTTTTAATTATGCAGCTGCATTTCGCATTTGGATCATTTCTCATTTCTGTTGCTGTCAAGATGCAACATACACGCGAGTTAGTAATTTTTATTTTTTATTTACGGTAAAAACACTCGTATCATCACAGTCAGTAAAGTTAAAACACTTCTTGATTTTGTAAGTTACCAGCTGTATGTAGAAACATATTCTTTGACTTCCTCTGGCTACCCACATATCCTGTTCCTATGGCCTGGAAGATTTGTAACACCCAATACTGAAAAACTCCAAACACTCGGGGCATCGACAGGTCCAGACCTGAGCATGCAGAGGTGAAACAAGACTCGAGCCTCCCTGCGGGACTGTACAGCCCAGGAAATGGTTTGTGTCAGCAGGGTGTGTGAAACTGTGTGTGAATTATTGCTCTTCATAAATGTAGGACTCTCTGTGCCGGAGAGAGCGACTGTTTTTGGTCTGTTTCTGGAGAAAAAACTAAAATACGTCACATTTATTCTGTTCATCAACACACAAAGTAATTCGGTGCCTTTCAAGAAAAGGGAACCAAGTACAGTTGTGGTCAAACATTTGAAAAGAAGTATTTCTAGTTCATTATGAAACGGATGGGTGGGGTCAAGTGTTGGGCTTTGACTGATGTCTTTAAACTGTTCTGTCTCTGAGTGGCACTGAGTCTGCAACATAAAAACAAACAAACAAACAAACAAAAACAAGAATCTGGTTCACAGCTTTTACTTCAGATTTTTGGATTTTCTGAAATCGACACAGGGTGAAAAGTTGGTTGGATGCTTGCCTTCGAGAAGCAGAACAGAATATTTTCTTCTGTTTATGTTTGTGCTTTGTAATTAGAAGTTATTTCTTATTTCTTCGAGTAAAACAACAAACCTTCTAAATATCTATTATGTTGAAGAATAGTCTTTTTTTTTTTTTTTAAATAAAAATATAACCGATATAAGCCCTGTGATTGACAGGCGACCAGTCCAGACTGATCTTCACCCGTCTCTGTTTTATTCCAGGCTGAAGACTCCGGTGAACTCAACTACTCTGAAGTGGATTTTTCCGCCCGTGCAGCCTCCTCGCTCCGCAGCGCCCCCTGTGGTAACACCGATACCGTGATCTACTCTACGGCTCAGGAAGCAGTGAGCTCTGCCAACCACGGCAGCGACGGTCCACCTGCTCTGTACTCTACTGTCGCTTCACACTGACAGTGGCTTCGGTTCACAGCGAGTGAAGGACATGTCGGTCATTGTAGTTTCTTCAGTCCCCGTTTTATGTCTCCCTCCTTCTGTTATCTCAGCTGTTAAATGAATAGTAAACCATTTCCGTTATTCTGTAAGAAAACAGTTTAAAATGCTAACAGTGACGAGGAGACATTTATGGTCTGTATTTTGTTATTTGTGGTTTGAAACTGTATTTATGTTTAAAAGCTCTGTAATTTAAAAAAAAAAAAAAAAAGCTAAGCTACTTCCAAGTCTGAAGCGAATTAAATTACATTTGGTAAAAATAATGAATTCAACAGAAGCAGTAAATTACACATTTTTAATGAAAATAAAATTTGACATGAATTGAACACTGGCAGTTTAAACAGTACATGGTCTCTTATCTTTTACAAAATGTTTCTATAAATATTTTTTTGGGTGAGTCCTGCAGTGTGACTACACTACGAACAGCAGCTGCTCACCGCACTTCACACAGGCTGATTCTGCTGAACATAAAACGTATGGACACCTTCACCCGAGTTAACTACACGCATTTAAAACACGTGGCAACAACAACCGAACCCGAAACATAAGTAATAACACATTCACGTCGTGTGATGCCGTGACTGCAACGCTGCTCGTCCATGTTGTCGAGTTAAACAAAAAGACAAACAAAACCAAAAACAACAAACGACACAATACAAAAATCGAATTAACTTAAAATGTAAAAACAATAATTAGAAATGAAAGACGAACACTTGGTAAATATTTGCCTTTACAGCCTTACAGTGCTCAGAGAAGAAAATAATAATTACTTGATACAAAACAAAGTAAAAACATGTGCATGAGTGTTTTAAATAAGGAGTGTCAGGTAAAAATAAACGCTGTGGCACAGTGAAGGTAAACGCACTGAGGAGGAGGAGGATGAAGGTCAGCTGACACAGTAAAAGCTGCATAGAATCAATATCACATCTCTAATGTAGAGACTCCGGAGGACCGTGTGCTGTTTCTGCTCTGAAGCAGAGTCTTATATTCACTGTGCTGACGGATGAACTGCTGCTTTCAGCGTCGTTCATCGGCCTAAACGTGGGAACTCCATCTGTTTATTGCCCAAATATTCTTTTTCCCTCAGTGGGTTTCACTGAGGTAACACTCTGACCTGAAACGTCTCGGTGGAAATTGTGGAGCAGAGATTCTTCTTCACCGTCTCTGTCAGAGCAGGAGAGAGAGAAACTGAGCTGAACCAAACCTGGACCCGCGTCTTTAAAGAACCGAGCCAGTGTTCTTCAGAGTTTTATTTCCTTTATAACTTTATACCTGTGCTGACCATTTCCAATGTGTGTTTCCCCTGTGGTTTAATAAACAGCCTGAAACACGCTTTGGTTGTATAATTAAACCTGAACCTGAACCTGAACCTGAACCTGAGCCTGAACCTGAACCTGAGCCTGGACACACTTGGGTCATGACGCAGAACTTTAGTCCAAACTCAGCTTGTAAATCCAGAGTGAACAGCATCAGCTCTCCTGCTCCAGCGCTCCGGTACAGATGAACCCCGACTCCACAATACAACAGCGTACCTTTAACACACCAGAGAAAATAAGGTTGATGTGAAACCTCAAGATGAAGAATCACGTTTTACATTAAAACCTAAGCTGAAATGGTTCTCAGCTAAATGTTCTGGAGTGAAGAGGCTTTGCATCTTCAGCTGTGACTGAGACTGACTCTCAGTTTAAAACATGATCCTTCGTCTGGAGGTTTATTAGTAATAAATATATCTCAGTGACTCGGTCAGTTCTCAGCATACAATACTACAATAATACACCTCACATGTAGAAAAATATTATTACTACTAATATTACTTAGTGATAAAATAAAGATTCGGGATTGTGAAGCAAAAAGGCAAAGTGCAAAAACAACAGAGGCTCTACAGAGAGTGTACGGCTGTGTTTCCTCCAGCATGGCCGCCTCTGACCAGCGGCTTCAGAACAAAATGGGTTTAAAAAAAAGTAATTTCCTGTTGTAAGATGGAGGAAAAACAACACAAACACCGTCAGAGGCCTCTGTCTGGTTAAATGTTCATCCCTTTATGGTACAAAACAGAATAAATAATATTTAAGTGAAATGCTGTTTTTCTCAGGTAGTTCGTGAACACACAGGTGTTTTTGGTAGTTACGATGTTCCTTCACAGTGCAGACAGAATGAGGATGATTTCTTCTATTGAACACTAATCACATCTGTACAGTCCACCTTAAAAAGCTGTGACTGTCCAAACATCAGCCATCAGTCGGTCTTTACAGGCCTGATGTCCCGTGTGAGCTGATGAGAAGAGGTTTTCTTTCCAAAGCCGCCGTGTTGTTGTTGTGTTTCTGCACTGAAGGCAAAAAGTCTGAAAGCTCTAACACAATGTGAGCGTAAGAAGTGTTCAGAAGTACCTCAGTTTATATCCCGCATAACCCTAACCCTGAAATTAGAAACGACTCTTTCAGCGCTCGAAGCTGCGTCCCAAACTTTATCTGCTCGTCTGAGGCTTCAACACTCTGAGTTAAACCAATCAGAGTCTTTTTAGTGTAAAATTCCCTCTTTGTGTTTCTACAGAGTTAGAAAACGAACAAAGACGAAATCGTGAACTAAAGATTGTCTCAGCGTTAGTGCTGCTGCTGAACTCATCCTTTAAAGCCGTTGAAACAGGTACAGGTGCAGTGGTAAACCCGGGGTAAATAAGTTACTCATCTGGTCAAACTGCACAGAGCTCAAAACTGCTGAACACAGTTTTACAATTTACCCGGAGGTTCAGCAGATAAATGAGAGCTGTTGGTCATTTTTTAAACGGGGATGCACCGATTCAACTCGTTAACTGCAAATAACGATGCCATTCACCGATGATTACGTGTGGATTTACATGAAGGCTGCGCGCAGGAGATTACCTGCAAGATGACCGAAGACGGAAAAATGAAGCCGCCAAGAAAACGCAAACCGCCACCGGAGAGACTCAGACTTTAACTGACACGGTCGGCCCGCTCGCCTGTTCGCGTCTTCAGGCCGTGCAGATCCAGTTGGGGATGAAACCAAAAAGGCTACAGCAAGATGTTCCCACTCGCTGGAACAGTAGCTTTTACATGATGGAGAACTTGCCGGAACAAAAGCGCGCACTTCGTACATAAGCCGCAGACTCCGACCTCCCCGCCACTCTCAGTGCGCCCCAGTGACAAGTAATTGATTTATAACACTCCTCTCCCCGTTTGAACAACTGACAAGAGAAGTTAATCCATCAGAGGCGTCAGCAGCCGACGCCGTCCCCTCTGTGCGCGCCCTGAGACAGTCAGGCTGGCACAGACCACGGCGTTAAAACAACTAACACCTCATTATCAGAGGCTGTAAATAAACGCTTCGATCAAATCCAGACCGATCCCGTGTTCTGCGTTGCTACCTTATTGGATCCCAGATACAAGGATCGTAACTTTGATGAGGATGTTAAACAACGCGCACGAGCAATACTTGACGCGCACCTGTTGCCTGGTGCCGGTGCCGAAGATGGGACGCGGGATGGAGAGAGCGCATATCTCCCACAGCGCAAGAGGCAACGAGCCGACGCAGCAGGGCCCTCCCTGCATCATATGTTTGAGGAGATTCTGGAGGAAAACGGACCAGACAGGCCAAGTCCAAACAACCGGACCCCTAATCCCAGGGGTGAGACTGCACTCGGCTGTTGGACAAATAATCACCTGCGTTTTCCAGAACTGGCACAAATGGCACGCAAATACATGCACCAGCACGGAGAGTGAGCGGCTGTTCAGCTCTGTGTCTCATATCTCCAATCAAAAGAGAAACAGACTGTGCAGTGACAATGCAGAGATGCTTATGTTTGTACAGAAAAACATGCATCTTACTCAGAAGTAGGCGAGAGATACAGCAGGTGATTTAATATGGCACACGCATTAATGTTCAGAAGAGCAGGCCCGCTGTATAGCCCTATTTATGTTTGTATTTATTAATAACATTATTTATTTATTTTCCAATTGTTTTTTCATTTACACAAAAATATTTTTAATGGGCAATGCAGTCTTCTCATTGCGTAAGTTTTTGTTTATCAGGCTAAAACCACTCAGATAATTTTGTCGGGCAATTTAAGTACTGAAAAAAGTTTGCTGTGTAAGAAGGCTGTGGAAAGTTATTTTTCAGAAAAGAACTTGTCATGTGAATTAAGGTTATCTTTAATGCCAACTAAAAATTGAGGTTAAAGGTTGTTTTTGTTTCATAAATGTGTAGTAGTAGTAGGGTAGTATGATGAAGAGCTGAAAGACTTTTAAGATAGTTCTGTAATGTTTCTGTGGCACAAAAGAGGAATAAATAACAAATAATAAATAAGTTGTTTTTTTAAACATCGGTATCGGCCCAGAATTTCACAATCGGTGCATCCCTATTTTTGAACCAACGGAAATGACAGCCAAAGGCATGAAAATCAGAATAAAACCCATTACAGTTATTCTTTAAGTGGACATGGTTTTGAAGGGTTGTGATGAATCTGACCTCCGGTGGTTCCCATGGTGCTGCTGAACCCTGGATCACAGTGTGTCGTCACTTTGGTGCTTGAAGGAGGAAAGAAAGCGATGTTGCTCTCTGGGCTGTTGAACCAGGCATTACCAGGCCTGCTGTCATGCTACCGTCACAGTGTGGCTGAACTTTGGCGTCGGCGTTGTTAGCACAGAGGAGGGTGATTCCTCGGTGCCTCTGGGCCTTTGAGCCAGGCATTATGAAGATCACAGTGTGGAGCTGGAAGGTGCTGAAAGTCCCTGGATGGAGGTGTGCCGCTGTGCTGGGGAGCCGGGCGCTGCTATAACTGCTGCTGCTGAACCAGCCGTCTGTAATGTGGCATGACTTTACTCTCAGGGAGATAAAGCGCCATCTCCAGGGCGACCAGGATGGTGAACTCAAACGAGATCAGCTCCCTCCTGCCGATCCTGAAACGCTCCTCCAGCTTCTACAGAGAGGTGCCAAAGAGACCGAAGAGTGAGACACAGACAAATACTTTGTGATGTTTTGTTAAATGTTTACCTTTCTTTTCTCTGTTTTAATGTTCTCTTTTCCTTTTTATTGGCCTATAAAAGGATGTATTTTATACCTTCAATGTTAAAATCCAATGCTCACTTCCTAACAGGAATGCAGGCTGCTGCATGACAGGCAGCTGCTGACTTTCCAAAACCTGACTTTCCAAAAGTGTAAGGTTCTGTTTTCTGATATTAATGTCGGCCATACTGCTGCATTTGTCTCGGTCTAATGACAACAACATTGTGGGGTTCTGAAGTTCACTGCTGTGTGAGAAGAATCTGCAGGTCGTTTTCCACCTGCTCAGGTAGATCAGCTTCACAAACACCTGAGCAAGAGCAACATGATCTGACTGATGCGCAGAGGTCACCACCATCACCTGACTCTGTGTGTGTGAGAGTGTGTGTCTGACTTACATCAATGAGATGTTTGACCTCCTGTTTCTTGAGGTCACTGCTGATCTTAGCAGCCAATAGGATGCAGGCAGCTGACACCAGCTTCCTGTAAAACAACAGCAGTTTAAGTGGCAGGATGTCCTTCTGCAAAGGGAAGCTCACAGATGGACCAGGAACAGGTTACATTCTATCTGCAGCTCAACAACTCTGTGTGAGTAAATCACAACACATGAAAGTATATTATAGCATTAAAGCATACATCCTCCTACTTAACTGACCAGTTACAGTAACCACGAATTTCAGTTCTGCAACTTGACAGATCGCTGAAGAGCCCTCACCAGTCTGTGGACCTGAACGCTCATGCACAAACACGTTGAACAATAATCTATAAAGAGGACAGTTTAATGTTTTTTTCTGCCATTTTCAAATGGCACCACCTCAAAGTCAGAGATTATTAGTGTTGGTACATTAGCTAGTTATGACAGAAGTTTATGTGTTTCCCTTCAATAACAGAAAATAACTAAAAGCGACTTTGATAGAATCAGCTATTGCAGAAACTGCAGATATGAGCATTAACTGTGCAGCACATTTATCAGTAAACCAGATCAATGGGAAGTGAGTCTTGGACCAATCAGATTACACTTAAGAGCCTTTTTTTTTTTTTAAATCAACACAGCAGAAGCCTACATCGAAAAATAAAGACAATACTGCACATCTGAGTTAAAGAAAAATATGGAGTGTACCTACAGTGTTAAAAAACAGCACTACAGAGGCCAAATGCAGCTGTGTTATATGAGGTGAAGTGTTAAAGTACCTGTTCTGTTTATTGAGTCGACCCTGCAGCACCAGCTTCTCAAAGTAGACAAACGCCATCGCAATGGTTACAGGCTGCAGGCCACAATCCTCCCCAACCACTCTCATCTCTCTCTTCAGACTGAGACACAGAGAGGGAGCCACAAAATCAGAGACGGTTCTAATATGACACAATGCCTCAACGTGTATTTAGAAAGTCTGCTCTATTGTCGAAGCATTCAGTAATACTGATGTTAACTCTCTCAAGTCAAATACTTTACCTGCGTATTTTGCTGAGAGTGAGTTTAATGTGAGGAAACTTCTCCTTAAACGTCTCGTTCATGTCTTTCTTCAGATCAGACGGTTTGACGTATTCTATAACTGTGGTCTGGTGGAAAAAAAAGAGAAAAGATAATGAAAGTGAGCAAATGCAGAAAAGAACAGAGGAAAGCAGTAGTCATGTCAAAGTGCAAGCAGAGACATTTAAAAGCCAAACAATGGCCACTGAATGTAAATGAACCTCAAGAGGATATAAATATTCTTGTCCTCTATTACCCACTGCTTCATTCAAAATGCCACTAAAGTGGCCTTTTACCATATAAACACTGCAAAGATCACACCACTCCTCTCACGGGACCACTGTGTAAAACTCTGTTTCTGTTTATAGCTGTTCGTTGATTCGGTTACTATGACTCTCTTTAATCCTTAAGAACCCCATCAGATAACTGCAACTGGTTTAAAACACTGCAGCTAGGGCTGCACATTTCACCCCTGTACCAGACTCTCTTCACTGGCTGTATGTAAGCTACAGATGTTACTGTCCTTCCCTGCAGAGCTGAGAATACATTTATGTACTGATCCCATCACTGGTCCATTTACTGATACTGTTTCTTTGTGACTCATGATAGTGTTACTTCTGAACCTTAGAGAACAAAGGAATTATTTTTTTTTTTTAACAAAAAACGGTTGACGTTTATCTGTACGATGACTCAATACTAACTTAGAACAGTAAAGCGCTTTCAGTGCATTAAAACCATCTGTCATGAAAGAGACAGCTGTCGCGTATTTCACTTATAGTCAATCTGTAGAATATTTTTAAGGCAACACACAGTTAAACATTCTAAAAAAAAAAGAAATCTATAATCTATAATTATAGATTTCTATAATATCTTCTTACCATGTAGGAGGCAAAAATCAACACCCGCTTGTGTTTCCCACAAGGCCACTGGTGGTCACTGAGGAGGTTAGGGTCATAGTCGGTCACATCATCCAGGCCTGTACAACACACACACACACACACACACACACACACACACACACACACACACACACACACACACACACACACACACACACAAGCTCAGAAATTAATCTGTTTGGTAAAAAGGTCTCTGGTTCTGCAGTTTGTCTCTGGTTTGAAAGTCTGGTAATGGTATACAAGTGCAATGCTAAATGAGTGGAGTGCTCTTCTATAAAATGTCAACAATACAACAGTCTCTTAGGTAGCTAAATGTCATCAAGAGTTTAATTATAAAAAATAAATAAATAAAACACACAAAATGAACTTTTAATTGAGGAACCAGAGTCAAATATTCATAAACACGTCGCCAATAAAACATTTATTGCTGCTGTTCACTGCGTTTTTTTTTTTTCATATCTGCCAACATACATGCTGATTTCTGCCATTATCTGATTTTAGCCCATAATACAGGCCTGCCAATAAATCTTTCAGGCACTAATGACTTTCCCTATCATGTAAGGCAGTGTTTACCCAACCATTATATAAGGAGGGTGCCGCTCCCCCCTTGTCCCCCCCTTCTGTCTCTACATGGTCGCGCCTCTGCTGTCTGTATCGCGCCCGGTTGTGTTTTTGTCCCTGTATTTTGAGATATAAGAGAATATTGATCAAGGCGGTAGAGGCAGGGAGTAGGACTGTAACTGCAGGCTCACAGAATGAAAATACAAAAGAAGGAAGTAACAAGAGGAAGAGGAAACACACAGGATTGAGAGATGAGGTGAAGGAGGAGGGCTGAAGCAATGAAAGACGGAGAGCTGTTGCAGCTGTGCTGGAGCCTGGTCCTCACTTGTATTTTTAAACACATGTGTATGTATATGCCCTGTGTGTCACATCCTTTATCTATAACCACACACAGTGACAGAGCCTTGTATTAGCTTCTAAACCTCTCTCTCTAATCCGGAACCTTTCATTAACACAACACAGCTGTGCGAGTGCATGTGTCTGTGTGTTGGTGTTTTCGTGTTTTATACAGCTACAAAACACGTAAGACAGAGTACGTGTGTGTTAGTGCGCACACTGATAGCAGATTTATATTTTTAGTCTTTTTGTGACATATATCTTCAGTCTCTCAGACTCGGCTCTCAAAGCTGCCATGAGGTCAGGACTTCAGAGATGCTGCCTACATTACAGAGCCCAGCTGCTGGTCAGTAAACAGCATGTAGTGTGTGTGGTGAGCGCCCCAAAGGCAGGTGGAGCCACGCGAGCAACCACCTGTAGGGGCACTGTGAGGGGTAAAGCAAGCACCCCGCTTCCCTCAGCGTCTTGAACAACAAATACCACTGCTCAAACCAGACATTTCCAAAGCCATGTTTTTACACACAGGAACAGTGTATTATTGTGTGTGTGTGTGTGTGTGTGTGTGTGTGTATTACCTAGGTCCAGTCCCACAGTGCTGTTGAGCCTACTAGGTGGATAACTCTTGCCCGGCATGCTGTGTGTGCTCCTGGACACAGGGATCTGTAGTGTCAGGTCACTGGCTGATGACGGCTTCTGCCTCACCAGAGCGTTAGTGGGGTACAGGAACTGGGCGTACGACACGGACTGACACAGAAAGAGAGAAAGACATGGAAGGAGGAGATAAATATAGGATTACATGAACACATTAATCAGAACATTTCCCTGTGAGTCTGTATCTGAATGTGTGAGTGGTCGTTCATTTATCTACCCTTCCGTAGGTCTCCAGCTGGAAGCCTTCAAGCCCGGGCAGCATCTCCAGGGTGGTAGAGATGTTTCCAGATGAGTGTCTCCTCCTCGGGTGGTTTAATGTGGGGTCACTGTGGAGAGAGAGAGAGAGAGAGAGAGAGAGACAGTAGCGGTTAAGGTGACAGCAGAACAGTTCATAACACTCCCTGAATAGGTGCACTGTTCAATTACGCATTTGGTTTATAAAATGTCAGAAAGTAGTGAACGTTGTCCATCACAACTTTTTTTAAAGGCCAGGGTGACATCTTCAAATTGCTTTTGTTCAACTAAAAGCCCAAAACCCAAAGATGTTCAGTTTACTATTATAAGAAGACAAAGGAAAGTAGCAAATCCCTACAACACCTAAAGCTGGAACCAGCTAATTTTGGTAGTTTTGCTTGAAAAATGACTTACATTAATCAGTTATCAAGACAGTTGCAGACTAATTTTCTGTTCATCGACTAATGAGCAAAATGATTAGTTGTTTCTGATCTGCTTTGCTTTGACACCACCTTAACGATAACACTTGAATTTCTCACTTTCACAATCTATGAACATCCTCCCTGCCTGCAGCATTTTCAGATGAAAGAGTGAAAGGTTCAGAGGCACTCTCATGGCTAAAATATCGAAGGTCACTTCCCACCACAACCACATGTGCTGCTGAAAACACAGCACTTTCAGTTTCAGACCACAGCATCAGCTACAAGATAAAACTGGAAGTGGAATATATGACCTCACTTCCTCAGCGGGTGTATAAATACCAAGAGGATGAATGTCACTCACTCTGCCTCGACCACTGTGTGTGTGTGTGAGCACGTACACTGTATGGTGCTCGTGTATGTGCATGTAAGTGCGTGTGTGGCTGCAGCAGATAAACACAGAGATAACTCTGTGTGTGTTTATATTAATCTTTGTGTATGTGACAGATTAGTGTTTCGTGCGTATACTGTTACCATCAACAATATACGGTGTATATGTGAACATCTGAAACTGTGTGTGTGTGTGTGTGTTTGTGAATGTGTTTGTGTGTGAATGTGACAGAGAGAAAGAGATTATCATCATGTTTCCATAACTCTTACTCTGTAGTTTCATCTGTGTGTTCATATGGTGTCTAAATAGTTGTGTGTGTGTGTGTGTGTGTGTGTGAGAGAGTCAGAAAGAATGTTGTGAATTATTGCCGGTGTGTTTATCTCTATACTACAATAAGTGTGTATCTTACACACTCTGACATAATCACATGTAAAACATACATGTTTTTATGTCAGTGTGTGTCACCACCCACAGAGGCCTAAGGTCAAGTCAGGGGGCTCTGAGGCATGTGGGAAAATCATACCCCCCTCCTAAAAAGCAACTCTTCCTCCCTTCCTCCTCCTCTCCTCCCTAAGCAACCCTCCCTCCTTCATCTTCATTCCCCAGTGAGAAGATCACATCTCCTCACTGGCGGAGGAGGATGATCCTCCTCCTCCTCCTCCTCCTCCTCCTCCTCCTCCACCTCCACCTCCTCCTCCTCCTCCTCCTCCTCCTCCTCCTCCTCCTCCTCCACTTCCTTTCTCTGGCAGCTCTGCTTCTTGTGACGGCCCCTGTCTAATTATATTTCCTTTGCAGGTAATGCTGCCAGCCAAATTTGTAGCACCTGGGCTGTGGGCACCCAGGGAATAAAAACCCAGCCCACACCATCTTAACCCTTCTCTTTTTCTCTCCACAGCCGACATTGGTCAGCGTTGGTACACCTTTTCTTTTCATTTGTGACCCGAACAACACCCCACATTTCATAATGCTCACTCATGCACATTTACGTTACTGACAAAACTGATTTTCACACCCCATACCTGTAGACATTTCCTAAGGTGTTTATTTTGTTTAAGTATAATAAATTTACACTGCGCCTTTCCAAATTTGTCATGGCCGAGTTATCTCAAAATCTCAAGCTCTCACACAGAAGCATAGGTGTGCGTGTGTGTGTGTGCAGGTGTGCATGTTGTTTACCTGAGGTAGAAGCTCTCTCCGTAGGGAAGAACAGAGAAGGCAGCACACAGAGACCTCTTAGCACAGATCAGCACGATCCTGAAATACAAATGCACGTTAGTGGTCAAATTGTTTTGACATCTGTTCACTTGACTTTGTTAGTAGGTGCAAAAACAAAAAGCAACACTGTCAAGGTGGCCACTGAAATCACAGCACTCTCTGTGAGATGTCTGAAAAGAAAAACCCTTCTTCATGTGCAGAGGAGGAAGAGCTGATACACAAAAAAGATGTCATGTTGGTTGTGCGGCCACATGTTGGTCTCGGTCAGAACGATACAGGACGAAACAACACTGAATATATATACTGTGGGAAAATGGAGGAGTGGTGCATCTTGTTTGTGCTCTAGTACTGTAAGCAGCGTGTGAGGCCAGTGTGTGGGAGATAGACATCCCTCCACCAAACTAGGTGCAAATAGATAAAGTACCTTTTGCATAATCCTGTTGACAAATTAACAAACGAACGGAGCGACAAGGGTGAAAACATAACCTCCTTGGTGGAGGTAAAAAGAAACTTTAAAGAGCTTTTGTAAATAATTACATCCGTCTTCAGCAGGGACTTCAATGTTTTGGCAACAAACACAAACACACACTGCTCTAAGTGTTCCACCTGCACCTTTACCAGAGTCTCCGCTCAACAATGATGTGTTGTAATGGGGTTTCAATGGAACAGAGTAAGCGTGTGCATATTTTTATTGTGGAACCTCTGGAGTATAAATCCCTGCAGAACAGCGCTGATCACCTGGTTTGTGTCTCAGAGGAAACTGTTTACAGTCATTATAGTTGGAGGAAGTAAAGAGACTGGAACATGATTCCAAATGTGTGAAAACATGCAGACACTTATCTCGGAGTTAATCGTGCTTGTAATTAATTATTTTTCTTAAATATAGTAGTCCTTCAGCAGCCACTGGGAGACCACAAATCATTGATCTTGTGTTTCCCTGACAGCACAAAAACATTGATGCACAGAGAAACGAACCCAGAGGCTGGCCACAACAGCAACATCCACACAATCCTGATAAAAGAGGAAAATGTTCCCAATTTAAAAGTAAACCAAGACCACACTGACAGAGACAGCAGCACAGCTACCAAAGTAGTTACGCAACCTGGATTAAACATACACGTGAATAAAATATGAGCTTTAAAGTCAAAAGACACTTTAGATTCTTATCCACCATGCAACACCATCAGGGAGGCATCTGATCAGTTTCAGATTCATTCTGTAGCTCGACAACGAGCCCAAACATACAGTCAGAGTCATGAAGAACTATCTCCAGAGACAAGGAGACGAAGAACGTGTCCTGTGACAGATGGTCTGGCCCCCCACGGAGCCCTGGTCTCAACATCATCGAATCAGTGTGGGATTACATGAAGAGACAGAAGACACTGAGACAGCCTAAAGTCACAGAGGGACTATGAAGAGTTCCCCAAGATGCTTGGAACAATCTGCCGAGTACCTTGAAAAATGGTTCAGTGTGAATATTCATGGTGTCATTTTTGAAAGCATCCTCACTTTAAAGCATCGCCACTTTTAGTGCCTAAACTGTTTGTTGCCATATAGAACTTTCTATGCACTTTGTAGGAAAACTGTAAATCAGAATGAACTTCTACTATGATTTTTGCAATGAGCAGCAAATTAAATTGACTTTCTGTTTTGATTTATGATGCAAAAAGGCCACTGGTTTTAGAGATTTGCCTGAAGGGACAGCCGTGGCGCAACAAGTTAAGAGTGCGGCTTTGGACTTGGGCTGGCCTGAGATCGGTGGGTCGTGGGTTTGATCCCTTGACCAAGCGCAATAAAAATGGATCGTCGTGGTGAAGGAGACGCGCCTCCCCTGCCTTTGTGACCATGGCTGTGGTGCCCCTGAACCCCAATTCACCCTAGCTCCCCGGGCTGCCTCACTGGGCAGCCCCCTGCCCCAGCGTCTCTAGTGCATGTGCATGCTTGTGTGTGCTTCATTTGCTTGGTGTGGGTAAAATGCAGAGAGTCATTTCCCCAGGAGGGATCAATAAAGTAATGCAAAAAAAATAAAAAAATCTGATCTTTCAAACATGCAGCCAACACTTTTTATGTAGTGGAGTCTTATGTACTCTAGTTTGTTTAGAAAGTCACTCTGGGATAAACCTATGAAGAAGAAAGGCCCCAGAGAGCAGTTAATCCAAACACTGCGGTTGTTTTTACAGACATGACATGAACCTGGTCAAACATACAGTGCATTTTTAATGAGTTGACTTTAAGCCTAGAATCAATATAAGAGACACAATCTCATCCTGTGATTTATAATTCAAAGGGGACAAAAAGGAATTAAAGGAAGCACTGGGATTCAAAGTCTAGTTCACACAAGAGCTAAATATGTAGTTATCTGTTATAAAGCTGGACGTAAAGAGAGACACAGTGAATACATCATTACTACCTAATATTGGACACATCTGGAAACAATGGACTATCCTCCTCTGTCCCTGCTGATCCTCCTCCTCAGTCCATTCCATGAGACACATAGAGTTTGGATCTAATGCTGCTGCTGGATATGTGTATCACTAACACACACATACACACACACACAGGGCCACCCAAATGCACACACAGCCGTGATGCATGGGAAAGTCAAGAGCAGGAAGTCACCAGGGAGTTCAGTGGAAACAGCAGAAGCATCACAACAGATCTGCTGGAAACGTGCCTCTTCCGGGGATTTGGTCCCTTTTACATGTCCACTTATTACAACACATTTCATAACACCAGGGGCACATTATTCCATAATCACCTTCAAGAAAAATAGACAATCTACCTGGGATCTGAACCAGTAACCACAAGGTTGTAGCTAGAGAAAAACGACTTAGACATTTGTGGACAGTTCTTTTAATTAACTTCTTTAAATTAACCTTTAAATTAACTAAGGGTGAGACGCTTCAGCCACGAGATTAACGATCACCATATGACTTTGACATGTTATGAACTTCTATGAAGGAAAGTTTTTTTCCTGGATGTCCACAGTTTACAATATGCCACTTGTATTGAGACAGATGAGAGCATAGAGCAGAGCATCAATAACCATGCTGTTGGGACAATTTGAGCTTTACATTTGTCGAAATATATACTGATATTCTAAACTGTAAAACTCCTGCCTTCTTCCAGAGCCTCAGCGGCAGCAGGTCTGAAACATCACAGCTACGTTTACTTTCTTACATTAACTTTCTCTGTAGGCCAGTGACTTCGTGACAACATGGAGACTTGGCTGAGCTACAAACAACAGCTCTGCTGCTCTTAGCTGGATCTATTTTAAAACAATCAGCTCTGAGTGTATTATTATCTGATGAGTATTCCTGCGTCCCTTAAACCCAGAGGCCTGATTTATAAACCCTGCAAGGAAGGAAGGACGAGAATAGAAGACAATAGAGGAAGAACTGAACAGAACAGAACAGAATGACACTGTCCAGGCTCCATAAGCTAAAACCACATTTCCACGTTAATTGAATGTGTAAAGGTTAGTGGTTAAAGAGAAGGAGCTGTTATGACTCCTGTGTCCTTTAACAAAATCCTACACACAAGCATTAACTGAAATAACTATAAAGAATAAACGTAAACCTTCAGGTTAAGAAATATATTTTTGGGGGGATATTTTTTCAATTGTGCTCAGAAAAACTGCCCAGGGAGGTGTCCAGGAGGCATTCTGATTGGATGCTCAACCAGCAGGAGCTGTTGCCCCTGAAAAAACACGCTTTAGGTTAAAAAATCTTAACAAAATGTAAAAGTTTGACAAGGTGAATTCAAAAAGCAGTTGCAGCTAATGTATAAAGAAATTACAAACCGAAAGCCTAAGCCCACAGTCCTGACCTTACTGTGCCTCGGTGTTGCTCTGTAACTCTACCCGCTGTGAATAGCAGAGGTAAAAGTCCTGCTAAACATTGTCTACACATGGACAGAGATTTGGCTGGACCTGTGGAACAACGTGATGTGTGCCACTTTCAACTTTTACCTTCATCTCTATAGTCCATCAGGGAAAATTTGTCTTGCAGTCAGGTGTAACACAGAACACACTTCAACATAATAAATTTAAAATATAATAAAACATCCATCATAAGGGAAAAAAACCCCACCATTACACTACCAGACAAAAACAGGACTGGACTTTAAAAATGTTTTGATACGGTTTATTTTACTCTTTAATATAAACTGATATTTCTTTTGTGTAAACTTGTGATGTTCCAGTCAACTGCTATTACCGGCTAATGTGTGCGCGTCTCACCTGCTGCCTCTCGTGTCGTACTGTTTCATGTTTTTGATGAAGTGAATCTTCTTGGTGTGCCGAGGTCTAGGAGAACCACCAGAGAGGTTACGAGTCCTGAAAGAGGCAGACAAACAGACACAGAGATTAATGATCAGCATCGCTCTTAATTCAGACATTTTTTTTTTTTTTACACAGACACACAAAAAACTGAGGTACTCTGTTAGATACCATGAAACAACATTTTAGAGCCATTTCTCATTCAGAAAGCTCTGAATGAAATCACTGGTAGGATGACATGTTACCAAAGCATCTTTAACATCAACAACACATTTACCCTCCTCTCTATTTCTGTGACCTGCTAATAAATAAGGAACGATGTTCAAAATAATTACAGGGCTACATTTTTAGGGAATTTTAAAACACCTACTCCTTCATATAATATAAGATATA